>VVAS01119508.1:3894-14506 GCA_015103295.1 Ptychochromis oligacanthus
TTTTTATTTTTTATTAAAAAAATTTAAATTTAAAAATTTTTTTTTTTTTTTTTTTTTACAGTTTTCGCAATTAATAATTGATCTCTGAGCAATAGAAATTCTGGTAGGCAGATTTGGTTACCTTTGGGCAGAACTGGATTGGCCGTTTCTCACCACTTACCACCATTGACTTTTCTAACCATGCGGGGGAAAAAATTATTGTTGTTCTAGGATGGTATTCCATTAGCCACCTAAGTAAAAAAAAATCACAGAAGCAGGGTTTAAAAAAACAAAAAAAAAAAAACTTTCTTTTTGGGGATTGGATAAAATATGTTTTCATATTGTATAAACACTCTTAATCGTGTTTTCAAGTGATTGAGAGTGTTTATACATTCTCTTAAAGTGGTCAGACCTCTAAGTAAAATTAATAACCACCATAAAGACAGTGAGATTGTTTCAACCTTGCCATCTAATTCCCCACAAGATAGCAAATAAATATTTTTGCTAAAATGTAAAAAAAAAAAAAGGGTTATTACTAGAGTAAATTAGCATAGGCTAAATATTAAATATTTTGTGATTTCTCTGCACCCAGGGAATGGTCAAGACATGCATGACTCGAGAAAACTCCTGCTATTTCACGCATACATTGTGTGGACGGTACTATTCCTTCACAGTGGAGTCTGTCTCGGGGATGTGCAAAAGTGTGACTAGCTCTCCTGTTGGCACTCGCACAGGTATGATTTAATAAAGTATTATTTAATAATTAAGTCTCATTGGGGCTCTAAAACTAGATAAATATTGTTTGAATTGCAAATAATTTAATTTCAAGCATTCCAAATTGTTACAGCTTTCCTGCACCAAAATTTAAAGTGTTTCCTTTTCTGTGAGGAACTGAACTGAGCTCAGTTATGGTCCTCGTATGAGCACCCTCTGGTGGATGCCTGATGTAATTGCTTTATATCGCTATTGATAATAACTGGGACGCTACAAAACTACTAATAATAAATGTATTTTCCCCCATTGCTACAATCTTATATTAGTTGCTTTTAGTTTTCAGTTATTCTCTTTTACAAACGAAAACATTTTAGTAAATTAATGCAGACCTATACTTGCCCTTTCTCCAGCACCCTGTATTCCCCAGAATCTGCAAACATCAGCCGACTGCGCTGCTGACAGACTGCTCAGCAAGTGGGACAACGCTGAGGGGGCACTGTACTACAGCTTGGAGGCTATCGGCAACTACAAAAACAGCAGCTACAACTGCAGCTCAGTGTCCAACAGCTGTGTTATGGAGGGCATCAAGTGTGGAGAACACCTGACCATCACCATCAGATCTTTTGACGATGACTGTCCCAGTCCAGCGATGCTGGGGCTTCCAGCAGAGACAGGTAAGGAAGACATGCTAGTGTCTTGGACGCCTGCAATGGTGTTCACTCAATTAAATAATAATAAAGTCACAGTAAAACACAGCAGCGCAACATGGTGCCCTCTGTGGAAGGGACCCACTCCTCAACAGATATACAAGATTCATTTCAAGCTTATGTAACACATGATTGTGAATGCTATATTCCATGTTTTGGTTACATTCCACTACTGGATATATTATACCTAATAAAGGTCAATAAATAAGTTTCAGCAATTGGCAGTTCTGTTTCCTAAGAATAAAGTTTCTTAATTTCTTAATTTTGCTCTTTAATTCAATTTCAATTTCAATTCAATTTAATTTTATTTATATAGCCCCAAATCACAACAACAGTCACCTCAACTTTATATGTTAGGGTAAAGACCCCAAAATATAAGACATGAGCAAGCACTTGGCGACAGTGGGAAGAAAAAACTCTCTTTTAACAGGAAGAGACCTCTGGCAGAACCAGACTCAGGGAGGGGCAGCCATCTGCCATGACTGGTTGGAGCTGAGGAGAAACAGAAGAGAGGAGAGGGAGACAGGACAAAAGACACACAATGGAAGGGAGCCAGAGTTTAATAAAAACTAATGAATAAATGAAAAGTGTATAAACACATGAAGAGTGAAAAGGGGTGAATGAAGAAGAAATGCTCAGTGCATCATGGGAAGCCCCCAGCAGCCTAGGCCCATTGCAGCGTAACTAAGGGATGGTTCAGGGTCACCTGATCCAGTCCTAACTATAAGCTCTACCAAAAAGGACATTAATTTAATTGAATATCAGTTTGGGACTGTTACTTGAATGAAATAAGCCTGCTGACTCTAAACACATTACCTATGGATCTGTGGGATTTTGATTGGAAGTATTTGGGAAATTTTCAGCTCTTAAACAGACCTAATGAGGAATTAAAAATAAATAAATAAATAAAATTTAAAAAATCTGTGCATACATTTGTAGTCAAAATAAGAGAAATTAAGTAAGTAAGTAAGTTTATTAATATAACACCTTTCAAGATACAAATCACAAAGTGCTTCACATCAAATAAAAACAACAAAAAAAGAATTCTGAATATTGGAAACAGTTGGGCATAATTTGAGTCAGTAATTGTGATTTTTAATACTGGGAAAGGGTTATACAGTAGGTTGGCATTATTATTAATTTGTCCTTTCTCCCTCAGTCCCATGCCCTCCCCAGAACGTGTCAGCAATTAAGACATGTGGAAAAGACGCCATCCGTGTGACCTGGCAGACAAACAGTGGAGCGCTTTTCTATGTCGCAATGGCAAAGGACAGCAATGGCATCATTCACAGCTGTAACTCCATGGATATGCTCTGCACGATCGACGGCTTGAAGTGCAGCACCAGCTACGAAGTCTATGTTATCGCCTCCAACTTCATGTGCAACAGCTCTGATAGCGAGAATGTCACCATAGAGACAGGTACTGTGTGAATGCTTGTTTATCCTCTCCTGAGTTGTTTTACTTAAAAGTTCCTGGAATTTCTTTTGTTGTTAAAACAAAGACATGCA
This sequence comes from Ptychochromis oligacanthus, assembly GCA_015103295.1. Taxonomy (NCBI): domain Eukaryota; kingdom Metazoa; phylum Chordata; class Actinopteri; order Cichliformes; family Cichlidae; genus Ptychochromis; species Ptychochromis oligacanthus. Next base: position 6,804 of record VVAS01119508.1, read on the forward strand.
TCTTTAACCTGGATGTGAATTCATGAGAAAAATGTCAGTCTTTTTCTAGAGGACTAAACAAACCATCTTGCACATTTCTGTGTTCTTTTATTCACTGTCAAGGATTTTGTGTAATAAATCAAAATAATACAGAAAATATCTGTGATTAAATTATGTGAGTGTTTCTTGTTAAAGTACAGAAGTCTAATAAACCTTTGTGTCATTTCAGCTGCCTGCCCGCCAGATAGACTTACTGCCTCCCTGGACTGTGCAGCCAATGAGGCTCTGATTTCATGGCATGGAAAGCCCAGTATGAACTCTTACACCGCTACCATCGTAGATGCAAGTCAGCGACTTCTGAGCTGCAGCTCCACAACGACCAACTGCAAAATACCTAACCTAAAATGTGGCCAGCGCTACACTGTTACGGTCACCCAGCATGACGGGGTCTGCCCCAGCATGCCTTCTGAACCCATCTACATGGAATCCAGTAGGAAATCTTTCAATTTATATACATTAAAACTTCACTTCATGTCACCGTATCTGTAGTCTTCACACTAAACCTTTGAAAATTTTTTAGAGACTTATGAACACCTCAGATAGATTTTATAGTACTTTTAAATGGTTATATATGCCATTAAAGCTAAATGAATCCAATTAAATTATGAGGGGCATATGGTCAGCGATAGGGAAAAAGTCAGATAAAATATTTCCTAACTTAGTGGCATCTAGCAAAATCATGTGTTTCAGTTTCTGTGCACGAATGGATATGAGCGGGCAGTTCAAGCAGTTTAAACCACAAAAATCAAAAGCTGTCTTAATACCTGCTTACTTAAGTTTTTATCTTGGACTTTGGAACAACTAAACTCACTCCAGGCAACCTGAAAAATTTTCCTTAATAATACCTTAATAATCTAAGACTTTACCATTTTTTTGCCTTTAAAAAAATCTTCCAATACGATGACCAGAGTAAATGGGAAGTCAACTTTTTTAATTTGGGCACACTGATCCTTTAAGATGGTGCTTACATTGCCTTGAAATCATGGTGCTGAGTGGGTCCCTGTATCAAAATCTAGCTCAGCTAGCATTCAGCTCAAGGCACAGCTTAGCAGAGGTACATCAGAGGCTAATAAAGTTCTAGTGTAGTGCTGAGCCTGGCAGTCTGAAAAGGCCTAAAATGCTTTTAGTACAGTTTTGATTTACAGTAACAACAAAGCCACAAAGCTCATTTCTGCTCCACTGACCATACAGTCTGTATTTAAAAGATGGATGTAGCCACTGGTTAGTGAAGTCCCAACATCATGGTGTTTTTGACACCAGACATGAAACTGACTGAGAAACTGAGGGACACTGCATACTTATACAGCAGCGAGTTGTCAATCACATGGTGGCCTGCCAAATTCATTTATTTTTTACTCTAATGAAAGACCTTAATTAACAAAATGGCCATCATATTGTATTCAATAGTAAATGAAACCATAATCCCATTAGGAAAGTGTTTACTGAGGTAATAGTGCAAGTAAGCTGAAGGCCACTTTCCCATAGACTTTTATGCAATCAGATTTCTTTTTGCAACCAGAAACGTCACCCCCTGCTGGCCACTAGAAAGAATGCAGGTTAAAGATGCTTTAGCATTGGCTTCGTTTTCACATCCAGATCCTATGTCTGTATTATCTATACAGTCTTTGACTGACAGTGAGGAGCTAATATAGTTGATGCATGATGCATGATCCTTTCATGCATGATGGTCACTACAGTGGACAGCTATTCTCTTTAATATGCACGTGTTTTGTTGCTATAGTGGCATATCAGCCAACACAGCGTACGGTTGAAGATGTCATAATTCATGCATGAAAGGGCTAGACAGCTCTCCATTTTTCACCCATACTGCATTTGTTTTGATGATCATTACACCCCTGCTACAGGCATGTAGCCTTGTTCGGACTTCTACTCAGTATGTCTGCCTTTCCATTTCCCTAAAATAGTGTTTACATTAAGTCGGACATTAACATTAGATTTGAATGTAAAATCAAATGGAAGTTATTACATCACTATTCATTCTTCTTTGTCCAGTTCCTTGTGGGCCAGCCAATGCACACGCCAGTGTGGACTGTGCATCGGGCGGCGTGACAATCAGCTGGAATGCATCCAGAATTGCTGAAAGCTACATCACCAAAATCTCAGACAGCAGCAAGCAGATGATGTATAACACCACAGAGCCTAGGCTGAGTGTCAACACACTGGAGTGTGGGCAGGAGTACACAGTGAAGGTGATGTCTTTCAATGGCAGCTGTGTCAGTCTTCCCTCAGAGTTACATTTCAGGGAAGGTAAGAGAAGTCAACTCCTGTAAAGGCTTTTCATTTCTCTGACATCAGTGGTCCCTGTTTGTGAAAATGTATTAAATTCCTAGAAGCAAAAACATCTGGGTACTGTAAGTGGCTTGTATTCACATTCTTCATGAGATTAATGTACTTGGAGAGACAGTAATATTCTTTGGTTTCTTCATTACAGTACAGCTGAATATAAATGCACTGAGCTGATCTGAAATTTTCACTCCCCCAGTTTCATGTGTGCCCACTAATGTGGTAGTCAAGAGAAGCTGTGGCCAGAAATTTGCGGATGTCATCTGGCAAGCAAGTCGTGGTGCCATAAGCTACACCTCTACTGCTGAGAATGAAGATGGCAGTTACTTAGAGTGCTCAACCAATAAGACATCGTGCAGGCTGGAGGGTGTAATGTGCGGCCAGGTTTACAATATCAGTGTGATTGCTGTGGATGATACGTGTAACACCATGAAGAGCCGCACTGTGAAACTAACAATAGGTACAGATTGGCAAAAATGTGCCTTATATAACTCTGCTTATGTGCTCCCACTGTCCAGCTCACACCATCCATGTGTTCTGTGTCCTTCCTCTGCAGAGCCCTGCCCTCCCTCTCAGCTGACTGCCTCAGTGAACTGTAGCAATAACTCTGCCAAGTTAACCTGGGACAGAAGCTCCAATGCAATGTCTTACACTGGCAAAGCAGTAAGCACAGACGGACATAATGTGACCTGTAACACAGGGATGGAACTCGGCTGTAATTTGGAGGGTCTACACTGTGGCAAGGAGTATACCTTCACTGTGTCAGCCTCAGATGGTGCCTGTCAAAGCCCAAACAGCAAGCCAGTTGTCCACACAACTGGTAAGAAGCAGCACTTCTTTTGTTTTTCTCTTCCTAAAAATGCTTTCTTACTTATCAAATCCTAAAACAGTAGTTGAGATATTGTAGATATTGTAGACAAACGTGTCTAACTGTTTGTCTGTTGTGCCAGCCCCCTGTGCTATTCAGAATGTTCTGACCACCCTCAACTGTACCACCAACATGCTGACCATCAGCTGGACACCTGGATCCATGCCAGTAAACTACAGCGCCACCGCAGTGGCGACAAATAGCACTGCACACCGCTGCATCACAGTGGGCTCTAGCTGTACAATGCCTGTGTTACAGTGTGGACGGCAGTACGCTGTGCAAGTCAAACCCATCAGCAGCACATGTGAAGGACCCAGCGGCGTCCCGGAGATCGTAAATTCAGGTACATTTTTCAGTTGACCCTTTAAAGTTTATGACTTTATCAGCCACAATCTCGCCTGACAGTAAAATTATTCTTCTTCCTCTTGTGCTTCTTCACCACCACCATTTCTCTCACAGTTCCCTGTGTTCCTACGAACGTCCACAGCTCGGTGGAATGCTCCACTAACATAGTGCAGGGATCCTGGGATGCAGCTGCCGGTGCAGTGTCCTACATTTCCACACTGAAGGGACCAGGTTTCTCTGCTTCCTGTTCCACAGCTGATCAAAGATGCCTGTTCCTTGAACTGCAGTGTGCTCAGACATATATGTTCAGTGTGATGGCCCTCAACAACAGGTGTAACAGCTCAAAGAGTGCCATGGTCTCAGCAACAACTGGTAAAATATACATTTTGATAACAGCTAAATCTAAGACATTTAATCTGGACACAAGAATCTTCTAAAGACCCAGCTATGAATAAACATTTAAGTATTTTCTGTGCAATCAAACTCTGACATAGCATATGTTTCTGTTCCATAGAGCTTCTTTGCTGTCTAGAAACTACTAAAAACACATCACTAAGCTACAAAGTGTTCCATTTTTACAATTATCATCCACAAAGACTGGCTTAAATATTAGTGCAGCAAAGTATATTAAACCACTATTGAAAATCCTTAAATAAACTCCCTATTTACTCCTGATTTAGTGACATTTTCCAAAAAAAAAAAAAAACTAAAGCTGTTTCAGGCTTTTAAACCTTTTAAAGAGACAACTAAAATGACATGTTTGTGAACTACTTTGAGCATTTTAAAAAAGCCTCAGTAGGAGTCAGTGGATTTTAAGCTGAGTACTACAGACAGAAGGGACTATTCAAAGATGAATTAATACTGTTGGTTTTTGTCTGTTTGTATGATTGCTGACACCAATATTCAAAATCTGGAATATATAGAAAAGGTTAAAAACAACTCAAAATTTCTCAGTAATTTGAATGTCTACTTATTGCCCATATTTCTTTGTATAGTATTTCATCACTGTAGTAAAATTGGCACTTATCAATCAAACACAATGCAAGCTATCACAGTGTTTCCTTCTTTTTTTTTATTAGATCTCCTTTTTAGAACTAAAATGTGTTTTGAAGGCCATGGAAGCACAGCTTACAAAATAGATTTGCTAACAAACAATTCTTCAAGTTGTAAAAAACATGGTCTCAGTGTTCATTTTCTCCACTTTGACCTCCAGCACCCTGTGACCCTAGAAATGTGTCTGCTTCTCTGAACTGCCGCACTGATGCGGTGACGGTTACTTGGAAGGCCAGCGCCGGTGCAAATTATTACACAGTCCTTGCTGAGGCCGGCAGACATATCGACTCCTGTAATTCCACCGGTACTTCCTGTGTGCTGACCCAGCTGCAGTGTGGGGAGGATTATACCATAACTGTTCTGGCAGGGGACACCAAGTGCAACAGTTCAGTATTCGCCAAAACCAACATAACAACAGGTACTTTCAGTTTTACTTGACAACATAGGGGATAATTTGAGGATAAACTGAGTGGTTTATTCTAAAATTTTAAAGAGCAAATGTGGTTTCCTCGTCCAATATATGACATTCAAATCCCTATTTAAACATGAATGATGAATCATATTTATTACTGAAAATAAATATCCACTGTCTAGTGAAAGAAAACAAATAAGATTTCAAAGTTTCTACAATTATAGAGGTCTGAAGTAGAGTTCTTGTCTACTGTATCTCACCCAAAAGATTCCTTTACTTAGCACATCTGTGTCTTGTCATTCATCTTGTGTCCAGCTCCCTGTGCTCCAGTAATCCAGAACTACTCTCTCAACTGTACCTCCAACCAAGCTTTGGTCACCTGGGCTAAGGATGAGGATGCAATGAGTGTCATGGTCAATGCAAACTCAAGTCTAGGACACTTTCAGTCCTGCAGTTCATCCACTAACACCAGCTGTGTGCTGGATCTGCTGTGTGGAAACACCTACACTGTGGAGGCTGTTGCAAAAGGAGTTCAGTGTTTGAGCAAACCCAGCTCTGCCTTTCAGATTGTTACAGGTAGAGAGTTAAAGATTTTTATTTTGGATTAACAGTGTTGCTCAAAAGAGAAACATTTTAAACTTTGTATAGACAATTGCAACTGATTTTACTCCTCTCCTCTCTCACGCAGCACCCTGTACCCCTGCAAACGTGGAGTACCAGTACTCTTGTGACACTGGCATCACATTCGTGAGCTGGGATGAGACTTTGGGCAGGAAGAGCTTCTACGTCCATGCCCAGTCTGGAAGCCACATGGCCTCTTGCAGCACCAGCGAGACTTACTGCTCCCTGCCCACACTGCTTTGCAGCCGCACATACAACATAGAAGTTGTAGCTTTGGCTGACCACTGCAACAGCAGTGTGCCTGGTGTAACGACCATACAAACAGGTAAAAAGGGGAGGCGGTAGATGCAGGTGATGGGCAAAACACCTGTATCTATAGCCGGACAAAGGTCTCTGGTTGTCTGTGGGTGCTTGCAAGAGTTTTCCTTTCTTTTAACTACAAGTCAAGGATTCAGTGGCCCAATGGTTTCTCCTTTCGTTTTCCCATCAGCCCCCTGTGCTCCAGTGAATGTCAGTGCTTCCCTGGTGTGTGACAACAACACTGCAGCAGTAAGCTGGCAACACAGTCCCGGTGCGGTGTCCTATGGAGTGAAAGCAGTTGGTAGAGACGGCGACGTCAAACAGTGCAGCACAAACGACACAAGTTGCCTGCTACCCAGCATGCACTGCTCTCAGACCTACATTATCACCGTCACCCCTTTCTCTAAGCGCTGCAAGGGCCGAGAGAGCTACCCACACACCTACACTGCAGGTGAGAAGATACTAGATAAAAAAATACACTGAATAAACTTGGCTTTGATCTACTATACGTCCTCAATAAATATTTTATAGACTATAAAATAATATTTATAATATCATTCTTTTAAGGTAAAAAAACAAACAAACACTAATAATAATTTTAAAAGTACACCTTAAACTCATGTTTGGTCATTCGGGACAATCAGCTGGACTACAAATAGAAGGAGTAGAATATATTTGCAGTTTATAAGCTATTTCCTATATCCTTTCCTTCCTATATCTTCTTCCTCTGTCATCTTTTTTGCAGGTTCCTGCCCTCCCACCAATGTCCACATGTCTCTGCAGTGTGATGGTAATGTGGGCCATGTGACCTGGGTCCCTGCCCTGCAAGCAGATCTCTATGTTGCCACAACTGCACCTTCTCTCATGGATGAACATATCCACAACTGCTCCTCCAATGGAACAAGCTGCTCCCTCACAGACCTCCACTGCGGAGAGACGGTCGTTGTCACTGTTGTCACCATAGAGAGAGGTTGCAAGAGCAAATCCAGCATACCATTCACCTTACAAACAGGTCAGAGAATTGAACTATGTGTTTTAAAGTTATAGCTTGTGATTTTTCTTCCTTGCCAGCAGTTAGAATAATGACAGGAAGCAGAGAGAGCAGGTTTCCTGTGTTCAAAAATATACCTACTACATAGCATCTCTGAACTTGAAATACAATTTGTGGGTTTAAAGGGAGTTATGCACTGTAACATTTCTAAGCAATATGTCAATCTGCCTGCCATGTTTCAGTTTAAAGGGCAGACCCAAATGCATACCAGAACGCAGAGTAGAACAAAAAGCGAGCTTTATTTTAAAGATGATAATAAAAGTCAATCAAGGCAACAAAAGTTGATTAAATCCAAAGATTTATACACATAGGGCTGATTGGGAATGGGAAACAGAAAGGAAACAAGACACAAGTGAAATTAATCAAGTAAAACTAATGCAAGTATAACCAACTTTCTAAGTAAAACAGGAAATAAAATACAACTAATATAGACTTTGTATTCCTAGCAGCAGACTCTTCACTGCTTAGAGCAGTTTGCCTTCTATCTAAAAGTCTAAAAATGGAACAGTTGTTTTCATTTGCTTATTTCTAAGCTACTTTCTTCCTTGTTAACACACAAGATAAGCACATCAACAGTGCCAAATTGTCCATCAGCCCCAATTAACACCTTTCAAATGTATTTGTGTCATAACTTTCTCAAGCACATTAAACAAATCAATCCAAGGATAGGATCTGCTGTTCAAACTGCATTTTCAAGATAGTGTAAAAAA
>VVAS01119525.1:1549-12423 GCA_015103295.1 Ptychochromis oligacanthus
TGCCTCCTCCATCCAGCTCACTGAAGAGGACGCGGTTCAGCACGTCCAGTCCACCTTCATCACCTCATCGCGCATCACGCTGGTTGACCACAGCCTCTGAGGCCATCCTCTTACCTCCAGGCCCTTGTTATCTCATCTTTTCCATGATTTTTCTGTCCCGCCGCTGATGATGTCTGCTCAGTCTGGCTGATTATGTACGCTTATAATGACTCACGGCTCTAATGCGTCTCATTTGGCGAAATGGACAATCATTTTCAAGGTTGAGAAGGTGCATTTCTACTGAAGGCTTGTTTGTGACTGTCTTGGTATGTAACAGTGTGTGTATGCATGTGCGTGTGTGTGTGTGTGTGTGTGTGTGCATGTTTACGCTCCATAAATGTCAACATGAGTATGCGTGTTGTAACGGGGCCTTTCGCTTTGTCATTGCTGAATGTCACAGTTTCACTTCCTAATAAACTAATCCCACCTGAGGTTGAAACTCATGCTCCTTTAAAAGTGATTTACTGCTGACAATAATGTCTAAAGTGCATCCCTGACTCGTTACCTCCACAGCTAATGGAGATGCTTGGTTTGTGGGAGTCATTACTCCTTTTGCCCCAGCTTATGCTCCTAGACTTCAGCGCATACCATTAATCAATCCTAAACACACCGTATTCACTACTCCTTCAGGCTGTCAGGGGGAATGGGTGCAGAAATCAGCACCCATTTGATGAGTTTATTGGCTCTGGAAAAGTTATAATGTTCCTTTGAGGCAAACTAACACCCAGAGGGCACAATTTGCAACTTTGTCCCAGAAAATATGTTTATGATGGCAAGATAACGAGAATAAATCCCCAGAATGTAATGACTTGCATATCTTATTTAATTAAAAACAGTACAAGGGCAACTTATCAAATGTCAAAACAGAAAACTTTTATTGTTAAATGCTCATTTTGAATGTGGCAACAAAGGAGTGGAAAAATAGCTTGACACTAAAAGTAACTAAGTTAATTAACTGTGGAAAAAAAACTATTAAAATGTGAAATTCTCTGTGGAAATCATGAATACTGCATTCAAGCTAAAGTGGAGAGGGTCCATCATCCAACACATGGTGCACAGCATTACTGTGATGGCACCAGCAGTGCTAAATTATTCTATACAGTCAGGTGAAAAAGAAAGTACACCCTCTGTCACTTCTAAGGGTTTATATATCAGGACATAATAAAAAAAAAAATCACTCTTATCAGGTCTTAAAATTAGGTAAACACAACCTGAGATGAACAACAGCACATGACATATTACACCATGTCATTATTTTTTTTTTAACAAAAACTAAGACAAAATGCAGAAGCAGTGTGTGAAAAACTAAGTACACCCCATGATTCAATAGCTTGTAGAACCACCTTTAGCAGCAATAATTTGAAATAACGTGAAGTAACTGTTTTCTGTGTGTCTTTATCAGTCTCTCACTAAATTGTGGAGAAATTATAGCCCACTCTTCTTTACAACGTTGCGTCAATTCATTGCAGTTTGTGAGCATTTATTTATGAGCAGCTCTCTTAAGGTCCCACAGTATTTCAATCAGGTTCAGGGCTTTTCTTTGACTGGCCCGTTGCAACACCTTGATTCTTTTCTTTTACAGCCATACTGTAACACAGTACATTTGCTGCTGTGTTTGGGATCATTGTCCAATTGCATGACCCAATTTTGGCCAAGCTTTATCTGTTGGACAGTTATACGGAGGAGCTCATAGTTGACTCAGTGACTGCAAGGTGCCCAGGTCCTGTGACTGCAAAACAAGCCCAAATCATCACCTCTCCACCACCGTGCTTGACAGTTAGTATGAGGTGTTGGTGCTGATATGCTGCGTTTGCTCTTTGCCAGACGTGGTGCTGTACATTATGGCCAAACATCTCCACTTTGGTCTCATCTGTCCAAAGAACATTGTTCCTGGAAGTCTTGTGGTTTTCTCAGCTGTCATGTTCCTTTTAGAGAGAAGAAGCTTTCTCCTGGCAACCCTTTCAAACAAGCTGTACTTGTTCAGTCTTTGTTATTATTTGGAAATGGCCCATCTTCCCAGATTGATGGGCAGCAACAATTGCTTCTTTAAGATCATTGTTGATGTCCTTCCTCCTTGGCATTATGTTAAGAGACACCTGAATACTCCAGACCAATAAACTACCAAAACTTCTGCTTCCATAGATATGATCACACTTGCACCTGGCTGCTACTTTCCCTTATAAGCAGTAAGTGTATACTTGTTTAATTTTTTTAAAGAAAAAATTAAGCCAAAATGCAGAAGCAGTGTGTGAAAAACTAATGACACAGTGTAATAGTTCATGTTTTATATTTAGTCTGAGAAAGTTTTTATCTAATTTTAAGGCCTGCTCTCCTTCTCAGATTATTATTATTTTTTTATTATGTCCTGATATGTACAACCTGAGAATTCAAAGATGGTGTACTTTTATCATGACCGTATATATAGATTTTGGAGCAACATGTCCTGGCATCCAGATGATGCTTATTTCAGCAAGACAAGACAAGACATTCAGTACTTATTCCAATGTCACGACTCCATAGCAGAGCTAAATCGGCCTCCCTGATAGTTGCATCATTACGAAACAAAAATCTGATAAAGGAGGCAACTCTAGTGTGTAGTGTAGTCCTCTTTTAAGCACGAATACTTTGCTTTCAAAACTGGTCTCCTCAGTTCCCCAGTGCTAAGAGAGTGTAGCTGAAAGGAAAGGTGATGCAACACAGTGGTAAACATGTCCCTGTCCCAACGTTTTTGAATTGTGTTGATGGCATCAAAATAGAAATGAGCATTTTTTTTTTTTTTTTTCAAAAGACAGTTTCCCAGATTTAACATTTTTGAAGCTAGCTTGTAAATCAAGCTACGGTTATGAATAAACACAATCAATTTTAGCTGACACCATACAAAACATTGCATTGTTCTTGTCTATTCTAAATACATTATCTAAAATTTACAGTTATGGTAAAAAAAAAGAAAAGTGAATCCCACATGAATGCAGTCAGGAGTTAGTAAACCTGTCCAATCAATTTGTTATGATTAGACAGCAAGATAGGTTTTTGAGAAAAAAAAAAGGGCTGTTGAATCAATACATACTTTTGCAATGCACAATAAGTGATGGATAAAACAGTTCTATTGAATTCCAGCCACTCACAAAGGTGCCAGCCGGCTCTGTGGCCTACTTTTCAACAAGGTGATTTTGTGGAGAAAGAATCTCATCCCCTTCCTTTCACTCTTCTGTTGTTTTTTGGGAGGTTAAAGGGAGTCTCAGGTGGTGGGGCACACGCACCAATTACACAGCAGATAGAAGTGTAACAGGAGAGCACGGACAGTCATAGGACTAGGAGGAGAAATCAAAGGCGGGCTGTAACAGAGGACTGAAAACATAGCCAGATGGAACAGATAGGGATTATGCCTCCGAGACCCCGATTTTACCAGCACAGTATCACCCAAGAGTGGACATAAGATAGGAGAGGATATGAATGTCTTGGCAGGTGGATCTCTTACAAGATCAGAACACCCGCTTGATTAAAATAACAGACAAGTTATTTGAAGTCAAATGACAGACAGTGTAATAAATGATTATGTCACAGATAATTAGAGCAGCATGGCTGTGGTTGGCTGTTCATTTCGGGTGCTCACACTTTTGGCATGACAGCTAGAAGCTTAAAGACGATACAGTTAATGAGAGTCAGGCTGAGAATATTTTGAGTTTAGGCAGTCAGTTCACCCAAATTGTAAAAAAAAAAAAAAACGGCCGTTCCCTAAAACACTCTGAGAGGGAATCCCTAAAGCCTGAAAATACTAAACTGTTTGCACGACTCAGGATCTGATAGTCTGTTCCACTTTTAGATCTCGTTCCAGATTGGCAAAACCCCCAGATTCACTAAGCTCCAACACAACAAGTGGATCTTTGTAGTTATCCTGTCTTTTTTTTATGGTTATGAGGTTTTGTTACTCTCTGAGTAATCTGTGTTGATTTTTGCTATTTTTTCCCCACGCTTTTTTAGCGCCTACCCTTTACTAGTGTCTCCTATGTGTCCTTGGTCATGCGTGCCACCCATCTCTTCTCTGTTTAGTCATTTCCTGTTTTATTTTGTCGGTCACTTTTACATGTGTTTCAGTTCATTTTACTTCCCGTCTTTCCTTCCGTTGTCCCTGCCTGCTCTGCTCTTACTGGTTGCACCTGTGTTTTGACAGCTTCCTGTGTATTTCTGTGTGCCCTTTGTTAGTTGTCACTAGTTGTGTTCTGTTTTACCATCTGTTTTACCTGTTCTCCAGCAGGGGCCTGCCTTATTCCCAATCTGTTTCTCCGATTGCTTTCTTTTCTGGACTTGCTTGCCTGTTTTGTTCAGTGCCTTTTCCCATTTTTGTAAGACAGTAGTAAACAGAAACATCAGAAAACATCTCCTGTTTAGACTATCGCTTTCATAAGGTCAAATGACAGACATCCCTGAAGGCAGATTAGGCTTTATCACTTGTAGCTAATTAATATGTTAATTTACTACAGCCTTTAGCTATTTTGCTGTTAAAGGGTCATACGGCTGGAAATGGCTGTGGAACAGTCTAATTGATTACATCACTGATAGTCTCTGAAGTTAGAATCTAACTTTTTAATGTTTCACGGAGAACGTTTTTAAAGGTTTTGTTCTGGCTTTGTGTGTCTTTACTATACAAACAGCAGAAGAGAGATGACATGAAGTAAGGGCACCAAAATGCAGAGCAAAGATCCCAAAACAAAGAGGGTCACTGCAGATTCTAATTGTAAACAACAAATCTTAGCATGTTAAGTGAATATTTAAATATGAACAAAGTCGAGTGTTTGTAAAAAATAAACTTAGCTCAAAAAGTAAGGAAACTTGTGTTTGGTCGATTATTTCTTTGTTGTAACAATGCTTCTTGCCAATAAATTTGATTCCGTTGGAAAGCCTGTTTATTTCCCTTTAAATGGTGCCACATTTATAAGTAAAATGCATTCGTGGGTTGAGCCCATGAAGAACTTGCCAGATCTTCTCTGCCAATGCCAAACAGCTTATTCTGCTATTGACTCTCGTTTGGTGTCATTTATTGGATTGGATGATTGAAGTCTGAAGAAACAAGACATATTGGCAGCTCAACAATTTATTCATTTAACAAACAGGGGCCTCAGTAGCATGTGGAAGAACCATACACAGCCACATTGGCTGACTTGTGATAAATACTGGATGAAGAATGGGATGCCATCCCACAGCAGCGTGTGACCAAGCTGGTGAGACTGTGTATGGTTCTTGCACTAAAAGGCTGCGGGAGTTGAACCCGGGCCACCTGCATTCCAGCCAGGAGGGATATGGGTGCCTGCTCAATCCATGAGCTATCAGGGCACCTGTGCACTTGTTTCTGTCAGTCACAATAGCAATGTTTCTCGGTTGGACTGAGCAACATTTCTGTATTAAGTCTAATGTGACACATGTCTGGAAGCATGGCGTCACATTAATAAGCAGGCACAAGAATAAAACTGCATGTGTCTCCTGCATTTTTAGTTTTCTGCGCACTAAACACAAATATTTCAGAGAACACTCAAAACAGCAATCAGTTGGAAAAAAATTAAAATGCTTTTAATGTGAGATACCCGCAACCTCTGACCTGAGGTGGAAATGTGGTATACACTACATTGCCAAAAGTATTCGTTTGTCTGCCTTCACACGCATATGAACTTGAGTGACATCCCATTCTTAATCCATAGGGTTTAATATGATGTCGGCCCACCCTTTGCAGCTATAACAGCTTCAACTCTTCTGGGAAGGCTTTCCACAAGGTTTAGGAGAGTGTTTATGGAAACTTTTGACCATTCTTCCAGAAGCTCATTTGTGAGGTCAGACACTGATGTTGGATGAGAAGGCCTGGCTCTCAGTCTCCGCTCTAATTCATCTCAAAGGTGTTCTGTCGGGTTGAGGTCAGGACTCTGTGCAGGCCAGACAAAGTTGTTCCACACCAAACTTCCATGGCTATGACCATGGAAGTGATTGGAATACCTGAATTCAATGATTTTGATGGGGTGAGTGAATACTTTTGGCAATATAGTGTATAAATGCCAGATAAATGCCAGCCCTACTGTAATCGCTAACACTGGTTACTTTGTAATATGTGTTTACTGACTCTGTAACTCATTATGAGCTGCTTGCGTTCTATATCTATTGTAAGATATTGGTACTAGAAGGAACACAAATGCTTTTCTCAGTGCTGTCTTGCAGATTCTCCTTTATTTGCTCCACACTGCTATTGTCGACGAGCTCCATTTAGTCCCCGTCATGCAGCACATGAGATATTAGCCAATATGGCAGCTACAGAGGGTCAATAAGCTCTTAGTTATGGTTCACTTAGACCCTGGCATCAGCTTCAGATCTATGACCAAGTAACATGGGGACTCCTGTATCAATCTTACTGCTGGTTGGAGCTTGGCTAATTCAATTAAACCCTGCCTGCCGCATATCCCCTTCGGGGAGTAAGAAGTTGATGAAAATAATGAATGCCTTTACGCCATCGGAATTGCAAATAGTGGTATTTCTGTTTGAAAGGGGAGCACTTGGCTTCATTGTGTGATTGTTTTGGGTGGAAATTCAACGAGGTTCAATCAGCCCCAAAGGACATTAGAGTGGGGCTGATGAATATCTGCCTCTAAGCAGTTGGGTTAATCAACTAATGTTGTTTTACTGAGTAAAACTGAGCGATAATGTGAACAATCAGAGAGAAAGAACAGGAAAGAAAAGATTGTTTTGAATGTTGAACCATAATCCTTCCATGAAGCTTTTGTTTTATGGCCATACATGTTCAGACTTTAACATGTGTTATATCCACCAATTTGAAACCACTGAAGCATGGAAGCAGCTGTTATTGACAGCTCCTTTCTGAATGTGCTGCACTGAATGCAGGCAAAAGAAATGAGAGGAAAATACATCTGTCTTTAACACTGCAGTGTATTACCCAAATTAGCTTGAAGCACTTTATATTGACAACATAATTAATATACAGACAACTATCACTCGATTGAGATGCTACTGAAAAAAACATAAAAACGCGATGATTCTCTGGAATGTACTTCTGGAGTTATAGTTAAATAGATTTGTTAGGGTAAATGGAACATTTAAATCGAACTAGCTCTAAAAATGCTTTCATCATGTCCGTGCATGAGTTATGAGTCAGAGATGGCTGAAAATTTCTGCTCTTATCCAAGAACTTTTAAAGCTATTCAATTCAGTTTGCAGTCGTGGTAGAAAAATAAGTGCATACCATGGAAATTGTTGCGATTTATTTTTAGGTACAGACAGAAGTAATACAGTTAGCTTTTTCAAAACCATTTTCAGCAAAAATATCAATAGATGTATTCCTCAGAAGAAGCTC
Source organism: Ptychochromis oligacanthus (assembly GCA_015103295.1). Lineage (NCBI taxonomy): Eukaryota > Metazoa > Chordata > Actinopteri > Cichliformes > Cichlidae > Ptychochromis > Ptychochromis oligacanthus. The sequence goes on from VVAS01119525.1 coordinate 8,937, forward strand.
ATTAGCCTTCTGTCAGTTTCCTTCAGCTGTAAGACGTTTGAGCGTTTTCAGTCCATTGAAAAAGAAAAAAAAATCCATTTTGAATGTGATGCCGGCAAACATTCGAAGAACAGTTGGAATAGGGGAACAAATAAGGCTGATTAGCAGTAGCTCAGTAACATGGCTGGGTAAATAAAGGGCATTCCAGAAAGACTGAGTATTTCAGCACATATGGAAGTCACTACTTTGTGAACAGTTTAAGAAATTTGAGAGGAATTTAAGGATTTAAACACCTGTGGTACATAATGTTAACATCTAGAATCTAGAAAATTCTCTGTACACAGGCAACCCCGCCCCCAAAATAAAAAAACAAAAAAACACAAAACAACCATGATACCATGATCTTTTCTGACTGCTGATGGATGCACTTTGACACCAACAGCTGTAAGCCATAAGACAGCATATAAAAGATGAACATGGTCACCATGATGTCACCCTTTGGTTAGTGAGGTCCTATTGTGAAGCTCAAGCTGAGCATTTTTGTCGTTGCCATCTTAGTGTTTCAAAACGGGATGTGATGAGCAAGGTTGTGGACCTGACTGAGAAACAGTCAGAGAAAGCGACACAACATGCTCATATGTTAGCATCTTGCCACCTGGAAGGTAGACACACCTGAAGCATACCCTGTTTTATTGACCTTTTTGACTTTAAGTGGGGTCATACTTTTCAAAATTTACAAACCATCATGCTGTTAAGACTTGAAAGTAGCAACTCAGTGATCTCCCATAGACTCATTCAGCTGTTCTTTTTTTGCAACCAGAGAATGCACCCCCTACTGGCTATTAGAAAGAACTTATACCTTTTCTTCACCATCTTTTATTTAAAGTCTATGGCATCAAGTGTTACCTGCAGACACTGTGAGGAAATTTGGGGGGTTTAGGAAGTTATTTCTGCTTTTCCACTCAGTGGAACATGGTGGCCAAGTCCTAGACAGAACTGGCAGGTGTTTGGAATCATTAATTCAATTTCAATTCAATTCAGTTTTATTTGTATACTGCCAAATCACAACAACAGGTGCCTCAAGGCGCTTTATACTGTAGGGTAAAGACCCTACAATATTAGAGAGAAAACCCCTACAATCAGAAAACCCACTATTAGCAAGCACTTGGTGACAGTGGGGAGGAAAAACTCCCTTTTAACAGGAAGTCCTGCAAGGCCCACAAATGTCAGGCCTAACAAACTGGGTGTTTGTGTTAATGATCCCAATGGAGCTAGTCAGCTTTGGTCATTTGGATGAAAAAGGCCCATTAAATAGCCCAGAGGAAAATGTGCCATGGTGCTAAAGGAAAACATCACTTCTGTGAAACCTTTGGTGCCACATCACAATAATAATACCTTAAATAATTAATTAATCTATTGCTACCTTTTATCCTGCGTTATCAGTTACTTACAAAGTTGCATTTTTAAACAGCCATGCCATTCACACAAGTAGCGATGCCATGATCCCCAAAACTGCAAATGCTGACTGTCGATTGTTGAACAAGAAAAACATTTAGGACTTTAGGAAAAGCATTAGAATTTTAAAAACAGACAGCAGTAATTAAGCGCAGACTCCATCTTACCACTGTGTAAACATGATTTAACTGTAAAACCTGCATGCGACAACTCAGCTTTCTGAGGTGGTCCTGAATAAATAATAGACGTACATAATAATGTGGTTATCCGTGCCATGTGCATAAATGTGAGCATTTCTCACTTTAAAGACGCTCATATGGATCTTGTAGGTAACCCCATGAAGGCGAATGAATGCTCCCAGTAAATGCAATGCGTGAATGGGCTCAGGTCATGCTCATTTGAAAATCAAAATTAAGAATTCAAGTTATCGGACTAAAAAAAGGTCATAGAGAAAGGTCACACGGTAAAAATCAATAGAGTTCTCCCAAGGGAGATCTAGTCATTGTTTGGTTGAGTTAACCAGCTCATTCCCTGACATATAAAACTGATAAAACCTTTGTTCCCACACGGATTCTATTTTTGCATCAATCTCTGTTATTTTATTTCCCGACAGGACTGAATGGGAAGATGCTCAAAAATGCCTTCATGTTTTAGGTGTCCATGTGACGGCATAACACCGCCCTCAGTGCTAAAGCAGCAGCAGGAGGCGTGTGGCAGTCTACACTTTGCTGTTCTCCGTAGCAGTAAAAACACGCTGTCAGCACATTAAGTCGCGGAGGCCCTGAAGTATAAGGAGCTCCTTGCTTTAATACTCCACCTCCAATGACAGGCGCTCAGCATAGAGGCTCGAGACGATCGTTTCAGTGTGTTTACTGTCAATTAAATGGTTGTGCTTGTGTTGTCAGTTGATGCTATATTTTCTTGTGCCACCAAGGACGGATAAAATACAAGCGCATTCTGGCAGCCCAGGTGATGAACTGCAATAAAATAGTGAACGTGTTTAAATTCTGACATAGATCACTTACTGTACTGACTGCAAATTAAAGAACTCTGTCTTTGGAATATGCTTTAATCTGCATTTTGGAAGGCACTTATGACATGTGAAGTGGAATAATTGCTGGTACTAGACCTTTTTCATTCTCTCATCTGTCTCTTCCACCACGGCAAAATCAAAGTGAATTTCACTTAGTGGTCCCTGTAGCATTCAAGAATTATTTTGGAAAAAAAATAAAATCATCCAAAGCATTTCCTTGCAAATCCTGTTAGTCTGGATAATCCACTGATCATTCTGTGAACTGTTTATTTTTATTGAAAGCATTATATAAAAAACAAATCTACCCACAGAGGGAGTGAGAAAATATGCTGCTTTATTGAACTTGTGGGAGCTCCACAGTCATGTTGCTTGAGTTATTTTTTTTTAGTCTGACAATAGCACTGGGGAGATTTATTTAGCTTTTTGCTAAATTACAGATCTTTGTTTCAAGCCGTTGTTGAGATATGCTTTTAAAGTTGGATTTGTAGTTCCCTTATTGCATTTACTTCCCTTTACAGACAATTTGGTCACCCTTTCCCCCAAGCACCAGATGTCTGTGGGCACTGTATTCTGGGCGAAATCTAGTTGGCCAGTTATGGCCTTTCAAAAGATGTCCTCCATCCATCCATCCATCCATCCATCCTTCCATTTTCCCGCTTATCCAATTCAGGGTTGCGGGGGGGGGCTTGAGCCTGTCCTTATATGTCTAAATGTGTTTGAGAAGTGAAAGTTGTTTCAGGCTGTTACAAATACTTGAATTCAACGTAACTTCAACCATTCAGTATGTCACATACATGTTTTCCCACTAAGCAATTTTCAATTTAAATTACAGGTCCAAAAGATGTCTAAATGGTATATTGCTGCTAAGGCGGAAATCAGGTTGAATTTGGTTCAAAGGTCTGTGATCAGACAGCTACACAACAGCTACTCCAACAAAAAAGACTGATAATTTCCAAAAAATGAAAAAAAAAAAAAAATTAAAAACAAATTTATGTTGACTCCCACCCCTGAAAAGGAGGG
>VVAS01119528.1:0-11662 GCA_015103295.1 Ptychochromis oligacanthus
GGCTACACTTAATGCTAAACAGTGCTGTGTTATGATGGCTACTATAATGACAAGTTACTACAGTAGTATATATGCAGGTCTGCGGCAATAAATCACTATAACTGGAGGCCTTGTTCTCGACTTGTTTTCGGCCCACCATCTGCCCCTTTTTGGTGTGAAGTTGTGTGCATTTTTCAAGTTTGTATTCAGTGATTGAGCTACTTTTCATCAACACAAACCAAGACTGAAGCCATGCTTTTCCAGCCAACACACTGAGCATGTGCTTTTATCTACTTTCTGTGAAGCTCACCTGTGTTTGGCACCACCAGCCGCCCACCTTGGTGACCGAATACGCCGGTAGTCCTCAGTGGCTCTTTGCAGGAGCTGAAGGGTCCGTTGAGGGTGAGCAGGCCTTTCTTGCGTCTGTCCATCGTGCTGCAGTAGTCCCGGCTCAGATCTCGCGGGAAGGTCTCGGCTGGGGCTTTGGCGTGGAACTCTGCTCGCTCGGCCACACCTAATGAAACCATAAAGGAGCTCTGAACTTTGACCTTGATGTCTGGTAGAGGGTCAAAGAGCTCTTTGTCTGTGCTGTCCTGGAAGCAGAGAGGAGTGCTGTATGTCCGTCCCACTGTTAAGTCAGGCTGCATGGAGGAGTTGAGAAGCAGCGGGTTTCCTACAGAAATGGAGAGACAGCACAGCCAAACAGTCACCGAGAAGCCCTGCTTGCTTTGTATTGGGACTTGTATTATGCAGGGAACTCGTTTTATTAATTAATCAAAGCCCAACCTAAACAGCGCTCACATGGGATAATGAAATTCACTGATGTCCCAGATACAACTAAACAAGGTCAAGATTGTACCATTCTGGAGGGGTTTTTTTTTGTTGTTGTTTTTTTCTATCCCTTGATTTAGCAAAGCAAAAAGAAATTTGGAAATGTTTAAAAGCTAGAAAATGTTTCTTTTTCATGACAGGGGAAAAGATAAAAGAAGAAACAAAAAGTGCCTCTCAGTTTGCATGGATTAAATATTATCAGGGCTCTCTGTCTGCAGCACAGGGCGGTAGATTACGTTCAACTGAGTCATCAATTCACAAAAAAAAAAAAAGAAAGAAAAAAGCAGCAATTTGAGATTAAAATCAGCTTCAATCTTCAGAATTAATAGAAATTCCTGGATGTCCCCAGGCAACATTAATCCAGGTCAGTCCAGGTTTAAAGGCCACATCTCCTGAAAATTCTTGCAGGTGACCAATGAAACTCCAGCAGCAATTAAAACAACATGCCTGGGCAGGCAGCCGGTACATCAGAGGTAAGGGAGCACAACCTGGACAGAAGGTCCAGGGCTCTGAGCCACGGTCAGAGCGTTAGATTTAATTACCAAGCACACACACAGCTTGATCTCCATAATCCATCTGCTGGAGTCAGCTCCTCTGGACACCCACTTGTCCTCCTGAAGGACAGGAAGGAGGGCCGCAAGGATCTATGTGACCGCTCTGTAAATGAGGGGAGTCCTTCATCTCCCAGCGTGGACCCAGCAGCAGCCTATGGAGGGAGGTGAGAGGGAGGTGTCTTCATCTGTGGCCATTAGATGTGACGACGTTGCCAAGCGGAGCAAGGAGCGTGCCGCATCAATTTGGCAGACGCGCCGGGCCCCTGGATGAGCCGTGCCAAGATAACAGTGAAGTCACTGAGTCCTTGCTGCCCAGCTGTTGCCAGGCGAGGGGTGCAAAGCGGGAGGCTAATGTTGTTTTATTTTTAGGGAAATCATTAATTACCGGGTGTGTGATTTGTGATGAGCGTCTTGGAGTGTGTGTTGCTTTTCACTCGTTCTTTCAAAACTTAACTTCATCCCCTGTTTTTCCTTCAGCAGACTGCTGCAAATATTAAAATGGAGCCATTTATCCATGTATTTGTAACTTTGCTGCTGCTCCTTTTCCAGTGATCTTGTGCAATAATAATAATAATAATAATAATTGGTTTGCATTAGTTATATATATGCCAGGATTTAGGATTATCATTAAATTAATTTTGAAACTCCCCCTCATCCCCTACCACAAACATCCTGAATTGAATCACTGATGGAGGGAATTTTACTTCAGTCACAGAAAACCTTTACATAGAGTAGGAAAGGAATAACATTGGATCATCTCTCCAAGCAAGAAAGAATATGAAAAACAGATTTATGTCCTTTTACAGGCCTTATGTTCCATATTCTTTAAAATTCACATTTTAAAGAATATTATATTATACTTTACATTCTTTTTTTTTTTTACTGGTGGCTTATATGACCAGGATGAAACAGCACAGTAAGAACACACTGGGGTGAAGTAAGATGTGCTTTTTGTAGTCCATATTGTGGAAGTTGTAGTTCAATGCAAATATGTACGTCACATTGTTAAAGAGTCTAGTTGTAATTGCAGTCCCTTACAGTGCAGTGTAATCGTGGTACTTCAGATTCCCTGAAGTACCACGATTCTCTTTTCCTAACTTCTTATGAATCCTCCTTCATACCTTTCCTTGACTTCATGACATTTCCCATCACGGAAAAGTGTTTAGGAAAAGGAGGTAGGAGGTAATTTTTTTTGGACTATTCGACTGCATCCCTAGTCTCTTGTTTGATTCTCCTACATTTGGGTCTGTTTAAGAAACAGAGTTTATGACGTGCTTTGACAGACAAGCAAAAGCAGAATACTAAATCCAAACAGAAAGCCAGGCATTCTCAAGAAAAACAAAAGAAGATCACATTAAGGTGAAATTAAGTGCAAAAATACAAAATACAAATTGAGAAAATGATCAATAAATAGTAACAGACAAATAAATGTAATAAAGCATTTATAAGGTGTGATCAAAACATTTTGGGAAAAGGGACATAAAACTCCTGATTTAAATTTGGCCAGTTTCACATTCAAGATCATCTTCTCAGGCATCTCCAGACAGCTTCCAGCAGAGCTCTTATTTTAGAGCACTTCCATGGACCGTAAACATGCGCAGGCAGCAAACCCGGATTTCGTGTGTAGGATTATCACTGGTGATGTTGTCAGCAGTTCTCTGTTGAAGAGTTCAGTTTCCAAGCCGAAATCTAGCGTCTCAGGTGAGAAAGACAAGAAGCAAGCCTGTTGTTGTTGTTGTTGTTATTTTTGTTTGTTTGTTTTTTCAACATTCATTTGGTTGTGTGCCATGAATTTATTCCCAGACTGAGGCTGGTGGTGCAGAATTCTGCTGCAACGCCCTGAGAGAGAACAATCTGAGGAATTGATCTGAATGTGGTGCATGCCATCTTGTGTTGGCACAGTGTTTTTGTTGTTGTTGTTGTTGGCACAACGGGGCTTCCACTGAGACACCTATAAACAGCAGCAGCACTGAAAACAGTCCAGAGGTGGGAGACAAGATGATCTTAAAGGGGAGATCAGCCATGTGAAACGTTTAGAAATTTTTATAGGCCCATTCCCAAAACTGCTGGATCACACCTTATAAGAGTACAAACAATAAACAAACTATAAAAACGTAAAGAGAATCATAAAAGACATCCCACAAGAGCAAGTCTAAAAAATGTTTTTTTTTAAGAAGTGATTTTAATGAGGTCACTGGGCCTCATTCACTAATATCCTCATATTAGTGAATGAGGATATTCACTAATATGATATATTAGTCTAATCTATTTTGTAGGGTTCTTACCCTACAAAACATTCACAGTGCCAAGGAAATAGACTGTAAGTGATGACATCCAGCAAGGATGGAAGTCATTTTTAATAAACAGCAAGATGATGTCTATTACAATATGTTTTTTACAAAAGGATAAAGCCTACATATATTTAGGTAGTGTTTTCCTGATCTTTAAAGGTAATTTGCTTTCTTACTGTATCTATTTAATTCTAATTCTGAGCATTTTTGGCTTATGGTGTTTTAGAAAACTATAAATAATAGATGACAAGATGCAATAATAATAATAATAATAATAATAATTAAAGGGGCAAATACTTTTTCACAGCACTGTGAAAACGTTTTAAATCCAAGCTCAAAACCCATCTGTTTAGGACTGCTTTTCCCTGTGATTGCATTTGCACTGTCTAATTTTAACCTGTTTTTATATTTCTTTACTTGTTTTTTATTCATTTATTGTACAGTGTCCTTGGGTGTTTTGAAAGGCGCCTATAAATAAAATGTATCATTATTATTATTATTATTAGCACTGTAGTTTACAGATTGAACACTATGTGGAAACCAGATTATCACTTATCACTTTGTTAGCACAAGCAAACCTTTGCTGTCAGATGGGGCCCTCAGCCTGAGAGTTGGTGACATTCCTCACTTTTGCAATACTGTCTATGGACATATAGACAGTTTTTTGCCCTCAGTGCTTTCTTTAGAAAACACAGAATAATTATCTTTGCTCCACAGTTAGTTGTTGGACAGTGGGCCAAATTATCCAGCAGGCATTCTGGGTTCTAGTCCAAGGGTCCATACAGCTTGGAAGCCCATCCAAGCAGCACATTAAAAATTAAATTAAATAAATTAAAATTTTCTCTTAAATTTGACATTTTTAGTACCAAAAACAAAGGTGTATATACCATGCTAGTGGCGCGTTGTCTGCACTGGTGGTTAGTTGTGCTTTTCTAAACACAAGAAAAATGGTCCATTTCCATTTACCCCTTCACAGATTGTGTCATGTGTCAAGCTCTCATAATTCTCACTATCTAGAAACTGCACAAACAGACTGAGATTTTCTTTGACTAAAGTTTTTTAAAGGATTTTTTTAGGGTATGGAGTTTATACCTATTCATACACTCTGTATGAGCATACACAAAGTACTGATGTAGTTATATATTACAATAATATGTTGTTACAAAATCCTCCAGCACAACTGAACTCCCCTCACAGCACACCAGTGTGTCTCTGCACACCATATGGAAATGACTGCAGTATACTGTATTAATATCCTTGCAGATTTAACATACTCTATCATGCCCCACTCTTATGCCTGCATTCCCAATGATGAAGCACCAGCGCATATGATGCGGGTAACATTACCTGGTAATTGCTACTAAAGATGATGTTCCGAAAGAAATGGATAAAAAAAGATGCATTTTTCATTTCAAGTGAACCCACAGGCGGCTCTGCTGATATTCTGGCTCTCGGTCAGAGCTGCACTCCGGTGGACATTACCCCTCTGCAGCTGACATTCGATCATTGCTAAATTTTCTCCCCTCCGGTCGAGTGGAGAATGATCTGATTATCGCTTGAGTGTGCATCTTTAAGAATGGCGCAGCGAAAATGGAATGGCAGCGGTGAGATGAGAGAAGTTAATGAAATGTACCTCAGGTTGAATACCTTGAGGGATAGGTTTGGAATTGGGCTTCTGATTAAAAATCACTCAGAAGGAGAAGTAATGCAGAGAGACAGGGTCAGGTCCAAAGACTCATTCTGCACTCTGCCTTGCAGACGCTTTGGCAGCAGAGAGCCGTCCGAAAGCATTTAAGAACTTCTTTAAGTATTTAAGATTTTTTTTCTTTCTAGTGATTACTGGGCATGAAAATGCTACTAATATACAATTAAACACAGACTCTGTAAGGTCTTTGCACCCTGGAGGAAGCATTTAATTTCCTGCTATGTTTATAAAAAGGACCGTAAAACTTTAACAGTGCAATCATGGCACATGCAGGCTTATATAAAAAACCTCAATAACTACCTCCAAAACTAACTGCTGTACTGCAAGAAATGTGAAAGAGACGTGAAAGAAGGTGTTCTACATTTCACGGGGAGTCTCGGCCTGGCTGATAGAAAGGAAAATGGAAAGGAGTGATTGTGGCCGGTGGAGGGCACAGCAGGCAGGCTGTGAGGCGAGTTGGCCTATTTAAATAGGATTGATGACCTGCTGAATGTAGACCCAGTGTTTTGCCTTGCACCTTTCCAAAGCCGTGACAATGGGTAGGGGCTTTGACAAGCTCCCCAGGCCTTGGAGGTGCCTCGGGGCACAGCGCAGGCCCCTGGCGGGACTCGTCACCACTCAAAATGGATCACCTGTCAGCACCATTGCTATCACCTGCACTAACCCAGAAGCGTCAGCAACGGTCATATGGATGCCTGTAGCGAGGCTGGCCGGGATTGCCGCAGTCACATAAGCAACAGAAGTTACTGCTGTGAGCAACAAAAATTGAATTGATGTTCACTGTTCCGTACCCCTCGTATTTATCCATCAGTGGCCTAGGCCAGTGTAATCTGATGGAGGAGATTGGTTGCCTGACAGTCAAATGTGTAGTCTGCAGCAAGGAGGGGTGGTGGTAATGGTGTCGATCAGAGATTGATTATCTCCTGCTTCACAATAACAGAGAAGCAGGTCTGTCAAAATAGAAGGACAGGTTCTTTCACTGATTATGGAGGTATAAATCCTAAGCAGATAGGGAGGCTGCGCACCATTCTGCTGGATGCAAACAAATGCCATTAATCACCCGGGTGGCCCTGTCAGGGAGGTCTTTGAAGATGCTGCCGTTTGGCCTTGTGGTCACTGTCTCGTGTCAACATGCAGTTGAAGGCGCTCTCATTCTTACCTTGTCTGGTGTTCTTGAAGTTGAAAGACTGGAAACCCCCGGTGAGAGCCGAGGAGTCAATAACGTCGACACCATACTCGCTGTGATTCTTCCTGTACAGCATGACAGCCACCACGAGGATTGCAACGGTGATTATGCCGGCTCCAAGGCCTGAGTACAGAGCCACATCGTTGGAGCTGTCCATACCTGAAACACAATACACATAAAAACAAGAGCTATCTTCAATTCTCATGTTTCTCAAAAAGCACTTCAAATAATAGTCTGGGGGATAGGATATAGAAATAACAGCCAGACACTCAATGTCCATTTCCACTACCCAAATTCAGCATAATTCATGCTTTAATTCATTCAGGGGAATTGTTATTTTGGGTTCTGCAGATCAATATAAAAAAAAAGCACTACCACTGTGGCAGTGGTTCAAGGCTACATCACATTAGCTACTGTCCAGCACATCTCTATAATAATGCTAAACTAAACTGTGGGCAGCTGAGCTCTCTTGTGGGGAATGTAGGTGTCAGGACTCAAAAAGTTGAGGCATGTGTAGAACAGGAGATGCTTTGTGGAATACAAAAACATTCCTCCTGTTCTGCTGAATTGATTTCACATTTCTATTTTCTTGTCCAATACTAAACAGGTCAATAAAATTCAACACTTTCTAATGTCTTATCATATTAAACATTTTTCCTAGAGAGGCTGTAAGCCTTGTTAAGGCTTAGAATCATTCATTAAAGGCTAAGATAAAATCTGAAGCAATTAGAGCCCAAAGATATACATTATACTCAATGTAGGTATACATGTAAACATGGAGAAATACACCTCTGATTTGCAAATGCATTATGGACCTTCCCCGACTGCCTCTAAGGGCCTGTTGATGAATTTCTGCATCAAGGACTCAGGATGAATGTTCCACAAAAATCCAAGCATAAGCTTAAGCTCAACTTCTGAGTTTACTTCAGTTCCTCTCTACATCTCCAATCATCAACACTGAGCAACACTAACTAACAGTAGCCACTAATTGCTAAAATCGGCAAACAAACGGTTCCCAGCACATCACAGGCTTAAATAGAAAGGACCACAAAAGAAACACTGATGTGGCTTCACAAAGTACTCTGCTAGTGACAACTTTAGCAAGAAAGCAAGCCATGGTTAACCAGCTAGCTGCTACATTGAGCGTTGAAGAATTTGTCTACATTACCATCTAATCCAACAGTAGCTGAGATTAGAAAGACAGTTTTCTCTAATGATGCCCAACTAGCTAAACACAAATCTGGCCAGCATTAAAAGCTACGATCAACACCAGCAAGACATTGGATTAATGTATGCTTTTGGGATTTTAGTTTTTGAGATAAAATATGACAGTTTTCTGTTTTTTTTGGTTAACATTAGCTAATGTTAGCAGGCTAGCTAGCAAAGACAAATTGCAAGGTGTCTCAAGAAGCCAACAGTATAAAGCATGGATGTAGCTCCCGGGTCGGAAAAATGAAGCCACTATCGAAGTGCCTTAAACCTGCATTCTATATGAAGGCCACCAGATGGAGATAGCTGTGGTTGCAAAAAGACTTCAGGTCCTATAGAAGTGTATAGGAAAACAGGTTTCTGTCTTGACCTCTGTAAACACTTTCCTATTGAGTTTAGGCTTAGCAGGAAAGTGGGCTCAGTAACTTGCTTAGGTCATATCGAATTTTAAAAAATTAAATCTGTTTTGTAAATCTTGGTCATACCGTGTTTAAAAATAAGGATTATCTGTGGTAGTGGTTTATACGTTTGCCAGACATGCAAAAGGTTCCCAGTTTGAGACTCGGAGGAGACGTAAATCCTTTGGAGGTTGCATCAGAGAGGGCATTCAACATAAAAATCTGCCAATTAAAATATGTGGAGCCATCCACTGTGCCAACCTCTTGTGAATAAGGGAGCAGCCAAAAGAAGCTTTAGCTGTGGTATGAAACTCATTGACCAACGAGTTGTAATTAGCCAATGAGATAGTGACTTCCCAAATTCACATCCGGCTTTTTGCAACCAAGATGGTGACAACATGAACGCTCATCTCGAGGCCTCAAAACGGGCCTCCACAAACCAACGGGTGACATCATGGTGGCAACGTCCATCTTTTCTACCATCTATGGCAGCACAGTGCTGCCTTCAGTGGATAATGTCAGCTGTAATGTAATGTGTAATGACACAAAACAAAGATATAACTAACATTTACATTTGACAGTGAGCTTTTGTGTTATACTGATACTCAGGTATACAGTATATATGATATTTTTCCAGTTGTGGTAAACATACAGCACAAGAATGTAACACAATAGTGCAGATCAGGACCGTCTCATATATGTTTTATCACTGATTTGGGCGATGTTAGCTCACAGTGCAGTACAAAGTGTCTATGAGTGAGTACAAGCAAGCAACAGAATGATGACCAGAGTTCACTTAACAGCCGCTGGTGTCATTAACAATGGTTTTCTGAGGTCGCTCAGAGCTCCTTTAAGTCTGCATAAAGGACTGAGTCTCTGTGTGATGTAAACAATGGTATCAGCCACAATTTCTAAATTTGCAGTGATATTACTTTAATATCAATTTTCTCTAAAGAAGCCAGCTTAGCCAAAAAAGTGAAGTTTTTCCTCAGTGTTGTCTTTATTACTGTTTTAATAATAAAGACAAATAGACAGTGAAGATGAGATGGAGAAAAGCAGTGGAGACAATACTGTTATTATGTAGACATACAAGGGCAAACACAAGCGTTACAATGTGTTACACTGGGTCAGCACAAAAATGAAGCAAGAAGGAGGGAAAGAGGTATGGCACGCCATGTTCACATGGCAGCCACTGATGTTACAATCAAGTTGTTATCAAAAGGATAATGTGGGTCTTCTAACTCCTACCAGGGTTTCCACTCGTTCTTAAAAAGTCTTAAAAATTCTAAAATTTAATAATCTGAAATGTGTTAAATACAATTTTAACAAGTCTTAAAATTAGTTTATGAACAAAGTTACTTTTAGAAAGTTGCATTAAATTGGATTTCCGTTTTATTTCTATTTTTTTTCGATAACTGATCAGTGGAGAGTCGTTAAATATGACTTGAAACTAAAATCAGATTTTTTGGATTTTCACTACAAGGCTGCTGCTTGGAACTGAGTCGTGTTGTGGGCTATGTAAATCTTCCTTTAGTAATGCTTTACAGAGCATGGTTTTTTTAGATGGTTGATTAAGAGTGCCTCTATACAAATATATTAATAGTTTCATTGTTTAACAAAGGGAAAATGTGGTATTGCTTTGAAAAAGTAGCATCGAGCCATCCATTATCTACCTAGAAAATCTGAGATATAAATACTGATATCACTTTGACTGTTGTATATTTTTTTTTCTTTTTTGTCTTACCATAACTGTACAAATGTGTACTATACATATGTGTCATTATTAAGTGCCATGATATCAATAATTCAATTTTAAATATGGCAACATCCTTACTTGCAACCTGGAACACAGCTGTAGGGCTTTATTCCTTAGATAACAGAATTTGTGATTCCCATCCTGAGTCTGGCATCAGAGGAAAACAAAGTTAGGTCCGTAACTTCTTAAGCAATGACAGGATTTTTGTAATATTTCCTCTGTACACCATCACAGTGGATTTTAAATCAATCATAATGTGATTGAAGTGCAGACTTTCAGATTTAATTCAAGGGGTTTAACAAAAGTATTGCATTAACCGTTTAGGACTAACAGACATTTTTAAACATCGTCCCCCATTTTCAGAAGTTCAAGTAATTGGACAATTGACTGACAAGCAGTTTCTTGGCCAGGTGAGGTCTGTTCCCTCATTATTCCATGACAAATTAAGCAGATAAAAGATTTGGAGTTGATTCCAGGTGCTGAACATGCATTTGGTAACAGTTCACTTGAACTCTCAACATGAGGTCCAAAGAGATGTTAATGTAAGTGAAGGAGGCCATCATTAGACTGAAAAACCAAAATAAAGCTATCATGGAGATAGCAAAAACTTTAGAAGTGGCCAAATCAACAATCTGGCATATTTTTAAAAAGAAGGAATACACTAGCCAACTGAGCAACACCAAAAGGCCTGAAAGACCACAGACGACAGCTATAGTGAATTCTTTCCTTGGTGAAGTATAACTCCTTCACAGCATCTAACCAAGTCAAGATTGCTCTTGAGAAAATGGGGAACTGTGTATACAGATGTTTGTAATTTCTAAACAGTTAATGCAATACTTTTGTTAAACCCCTTGAATTAATGCTGAAATTTTGTCCTCCAGTCACATCTTGACTGTCCGATTTAAAAACCACTTTGGTAGTGTACAGAGAAAAAATTAGGAAAATGTCTTTGTCCAAATACTTACAAACCTAAATGTAATTACTGTGTGAATATGGTGAATGGAGCAGTCCATCTGTCTTATCTCAACATAATACACTGCACATATAGGAACAGGTGAAAAGGTCCAGCCATAAAGTTAAACTGTTACATATCACACTAAAGCTGGTAACATGGAGGGTGATTAGCCTTAGTGCCTTTAGACCTGCTGGTCTATATCCAATAGCTTTGATGGATATCTCACAGGGAAGGCAATCAGAGCCCATGCAGCATAGCCCAAGTGATTGCTCACCACATATAAGCTTAATGCACTCCCCGTTCAATCATTTAAGCTTTCCTTAAAGGCTACATAGATGGTAGTAGGCACAACTTTTACCCTGAAGTGGCAACCTAATGGAACTACACTACCACCTGACAATCACTTAGTCAGGCTAACTCTGGCAAGTGATTGAAAGCTGCCACAGGAATGCAAGGACAGCACCATAAATTGCTCAAATTAGCTCATTTGCAATGATTACAACCCATTAATCCTCCACAACATAGCACATGTTCACTTGTCACAACCAATATATCTCCTGGCTCAAAGTAGAAACGCAGCTGTGATGTCACGGTTGTCATAAAAGTTGGGCACTGAATAATGACATGAATGTGTAATGAGTTTTGCTAGGTTACTACCAGAGCTGCTTAGATCAAGGTGAACTAAATGGTGGTAATTCATGATATGTCTATTTCCAGAGCGTGTGCTAAGAGAATGCAAAGGAATGTCACTCCTCTCTTTTGCTTATATCATCTCTTGCCCTCAAAATTAAGGGTATA
>VVAS01119555.1:1994-13820 GCA_015103295.1 Ptychochromis oligacanthus
AATATCCAGTGTTTAGTGTTTGCTGTAAAAGGTCTTTGGAAACAGCTTACTGCCCATCAGGACACACTTAAACCTTTCATTGTAACCTGACCAAACAAAACATGACACACACACACCCAGGTTGTTTTGTCTTCACAGAACCCCGTCTCGGCGGTGCACTGGTCCCCCATGGATAAAAACTTGGTGGTGTCCGGGGATGAGAAAGGTGTCGTGGTCTGCCACTGGTACCACACGGGAGACACAGCCAGCTTCTTTCCTGAGCCCAGGACTATCTTCTGCCTTAGCTGCTCCCCTCATACCTGGAACTATGTGGCCGTTGGGTAAGAATACCAGCAAGGAAGAGTACTTTAAAGACCACAATTTAGTCTGCGCACAAGAGCATTAAAGCAGTTTTCATCATGGGTTCCATGAACCTGATTAGGTGTAATTGGTTTTTGAACCAGGGTAATGCCAGTTTCTTTTTTCTTTTTTCTGCATTGTAGCATTTTGAGTAAAAGGTTAGATTAAAACTGGTGAACTGTGATTACTCAAACATACTAAGGGTCTACTGTAATGCAAAGTGTTTAGAGTTAGTTTTTACACATAGAACAGAGAGAATTTGCTTTAAATCTTATTCTTTCTTTTAAATGTAGATAGATAGATAGATAGATACTTTATTGATTCCACAAGGGAAATTATTGCGTTACAGCAGCAGCATAAAGAATAAAAATAGTACAATCTACAATAAATAAACAACATAGTTAAAGTAAAAGTGCTGCATGCGCATAGTGAGGGTCTTATACTGTGAGAGAGTGCAAAAATTTTTAATATATACAACAGTGATTAAAAAAAACAAGAAAATAAAAATGAGGTTAAGTTAAAGAAGAGTAAAAAGTAAGACTGCAAAAGAGTAGTGGAACTTGTATTAATAAATAATATATACACTATAAATCTAAGAAACAGCTGCAAGATGGTATAATACAGAAATATGCGTGTGTGTGTGGAAATAGGTGTGTTCCCCTATTTCATAAAGAAGAATTATTATACAGTTTTATAGAGAATGGTAGGAATGATGTCCTGAAACGTTCTGTATGGCAGCAGGGTTGAATAAGTCTGAGGGAGAACGAGCTCTGCTGCCTCAGTAGTGTGGAGTGGGGGAGATGAAAATGTAAAAAACAAATGTACAAATGTGATGTCTATTTGATCTCAGGTTTGTTTGAGGAAAAAATAATTAATCTTTGCTGCAAAAATCCCATTTTAATTTTTCCCCCTCACCCCTCAGCCAGTCACAGTATATGGCTACCCCTTCCTCTTCCTGTTATAAGGGAATTCTTCCTCCCCACTGTTGCCAAGTGCTGCCCATAGGAGATCTTCTGATCATTTTGATTTTTCTCTTTAAAGTTTTGAGGTTTTTACCTTACAGTATCACTTTGAAAGGAATGTTGTTATGAACCAGCGATATACTTCATTCATACTTTTTAAGGACCTGCAAATAATCTTGAAGAAACACAATCAACCCGTCAAGCAGTTACATTACACTTCCCTTTTCACAAAGATGAAAGCAACAGCCAAAGATGATTTTCTTTCCCTCAATTTTCTTCCATAATCATCAGAAGTCATAATTATAAATTAATTTAAATTTCAATTCAGTGTACAGATGTCAGTAACTGTGACAACGCTCTCATAGGTACAAAGATGGGATGATTGTGCTGATTGATGTGAGTAAGAAAGGTGAGGTGATTCACCGCCTCCGTGGGCATGATGACGAGATCCACTCACTGGCGTGGTCACCTCTGGGTCGTGAGGATGCCCTCTACACCAGAGCTGAAGATGGTGAAGGTAGCAGTGTGCAGTTACTTAAAAAATTAGTTTGGAGAACTATTGTGTTGCAAGAAATTCCTCAGTTCAGTAGCAGCTTTTTCTTTTCTGGAATATGTTCATTTTGCAATAAGAAACCAATTTAATACAAGTATACGAAACTTTTTTTGTCCCTGAAAAGCAACCAATGGAGTGTCTGGAGGAGAGGGCTGCTATCTTGCATCTGGGAGCAAAGACCAGACTGTGAGGATCTGGAGCACAGCGAAGGGAAAAGGTGAGGGCTTCAGCTGAATTTTCAGGCAATTTTTTCTTTTTCTTTTTGGAAAGCTGAGTTCAATTTCACCAGCCACACCCAGGCCTGATTACTGCCAGACCTGTTGAATCGAGAAATCACTTAAATAGAACCTGTCTGACAAAGTGAAGCAGGCTAAAAGATCAGTCTGAAAAGCCATTTCTAAGGCTTTGGGACTCAAAGTCATTGACATCTATCAGTTTGGAAAGGGTTACAAAGCTAAGGCTTTGGGACTCCAACAAACCACGGTGAGAGCCATTATCCACAAATGGAGAAAACTTGGAACAGTGGTGAAACTTCCCAGGAGTAGCCGGCCTACCAAAATGATGACTCATCCAGGAGGTCACAAAAGAACCCAGAACAACATCTCACTTGTCTCAGTTCAGGTCAGTATGCATGATTCAACAATAAGAAAGAGACTGGGCAAAAATGGCATCCATGGGAGAGTTCCAAGGTGAAAACCACTGCTGACCAAAAAGAACACAAAGGCTCATCTCACATTTGCCAAAAACCATCTTGATGATCCCCAAGACTTTTGGGAAAATACTCTGTAGACTGACTAGAGAAAAGCTGAACTTTTTGGAAGGTTTGAGTCCCATTACATCTGGTGTAAAACTAACACAGCATTTCAGAAAAAGAACATCATACCAACAGTCAAACATGGTGGTGGTAGTGTGATGGTCTGGGGCTGTTTTGCTGCTTCAGGATCTGGACCACTTGCTGTATTTGATGGAACCATGAATTCTGCTGTCTACCAGAAAATCCAGAAGGAGAATGTCTGGCCATCAATTCATGCCATTAGTTTCTAGCGCACTTGGGTTCTGCAGCAGGACAATGATCTGAAACACACCAGCAAGTCCACCTCTGAATAGCTAAAAAAACAAAACAAAATGAAGACTTTGGAGTGGTCTAGTCAAAGTCTGGACATAAATCTGATTGAGATGCTGTGGCATGACCTTAAACAGGTCTTTCATGCTCAAAAACTCTCCAATGTGGCTGAATTAAAACAATTCCGCAAAGAAGAGTGGGCCAAAATTCCTCCACAGCGATGTGAAAGACTCATTGCCAGTTATCACAAACGCTTGATTGCAGTTCTTTTGCCAAGGGTGGCACAACCACTTATTAGGTTTAGGGGGCAGTTACTTTTTCACAGAGCGCCAGGTAGGTTTGGATAGGGCAGTTGGATGTAGTGAAGGAGGACATGCAGAGGGTTGGTGTGACAGAGGAGGATGCTAGCGATAGGGTGAGATGGAGGCAGATTATCCGCTGTGGCGACCCCTAAAGGGAGCAGCCGAAAGAAGAAGTTACCTTTGTATATAATATATAAATTGTATATAATATAAAAATTTGTTTGATGATCTGAAACATGTAAGTGTAACAAATACACACACAAGAAAAACTAAGAAATCAGGAAGGGGGCAAATACTTTCTCACAGCACTGCATGCAAATTCTGATCATCTCTTAGGCTCATTTTAGATTTTACTTCAGATTTTCACTGACAGTTAACATAAAAAAGCTTAATGCAGGTTTGTTCAAATTCAGCTGATCTTTTGGTAACACTATGATATAAAGAGGGTTTACAATAGGTCTGTGAACAGCTGATACCTGCAGAAAAATGACTTGGCTGTAGAAAGAAAGATGGAAGTCGGTGATTTTTTTGTAATCCTCTTTGCATCTTCTATTTCGTCCTACAGGTGTGATGAGTCTGAAGCTACCCTACCTGAAGAGAAGAGGCACTGCAGTCGATCCCGGGGTCAAAGAGAGGCTCTGGCTTAGTGTTCACTGGCCGAAGGGACGACCAACGCAGCTCGCATCCAGTTGCTTCAGGTACACACACACACTCTGTCACCCAAAAGGTTTAAATACAACATAAAACAAACCCATTAAAGGTAGAGTGCTCTATGAGTGCAGAAATTGGTACTCACATGATTTTCTTTTTGGGCTTCTTCATTTGCTGTGTTCAGGAGTTTGTGCTGATAACTAGGTTTAAAATGAAGACTGTACAGAAACCAGTGTTTAAGTTGGCTGTTAGCATGTTTGTGCTGATTCTTGTGTCCCCAGTGGAGAGTTGGTGATGTGGGACTTAACCAAGTCGGGGAAGCAGAGGTGGACCCTGTTCGGCACATCCTCAGAGGGTCAAAACCACAGCAGGATCGTCTTCAACATGAGTTCAGTTCACCTGCAGGATGGCAGAGAGCTGCTCATCAGCACATCCATGGATAGAGAGGTGAGTTACCTTTGAACTTGAATAAATGAGTAGGGAAAAAAAGAGTTGGAGGTGGTGGGGACACATGGTCATTTGGCTGGGAGTTCTGTATAGGCTAATGAGTATTTTTGACTGTAAAGCTCTTGCAAGGAAAGCTGCAGGTCCCTGCTGACCCGCAGCCTCCTCTGTGGGAAGTAATTGAGCAACACAAGTCCAAGTGGCAGCAGGCTGGCACACCTCAGGAGACCTCCTTGTTGTCCAGAGGGAGAATGAAAGCCAAAGGCAATAAGCACCCAACACTGTGGTCTGATTAATCACCCAGCACTAGTTAAGATCCACTTGAAGCAGCATTTTCAGCCATGAGTGCACTGCTATTTTCCAGGATTTATTTGGCCTGTTTTTCAGATGAAAATCTCTGGTTTACAAAAGAGGGAATTTTGCATGAAAGCAAAGGATTTCTGACAAACTATTTTTTTTAATATTCACGTGACTTAAAAAAGGGCAGTTCATTGTATTGTAACCACTGCAAAAAACTCTGTAGGTGTAATGTTTAAGCGCAAAGCCCTGACTTTTTTTTGTTTTAATTTTTCAGATTAAATGCTGGGATCTGGCCTCCCTGGAGTGCTGCTGGACCCTGCCCACCCTGGGCGGTTTCGTCTACGCCCTCACCTTCTCCCCTGTGGGTACAGGATGTCTGGCGCTCGGTGTCGGTGACAACATGATCCGGGTGTGGAACACACTGACTACTCAGAACCAGTATGACATCAGGTCCTTCTGGCAGGGCATCAAGTCCAAAGTCACAGCGGTAAGATGTTTGTCTTTTTATAAACCGTTCGATATAATAGGGTGCATGACGAGTTTATACCTAGAATGAATGGAAACAGTTCACTTGTATTTTGTGTTAAAGTCTGTATGAGAGGACGTTTTCTTAAACGCATTACAGGACGAGATCTCAGAGCAGTGAGGAACAAGAAACAACTTAAAGAAAACAATTTCTTTGCTGTCTAAATGTCTGCTTTAAAAAAATGGTCCAATAGAGCTGCTGATAAGACTTTGAGGGGGCATTTGTACACTTGCTAAGAGTCAGACTGTATGCTATCAGTTTTAAGTATCCTTTAAACTTTATTTTACTTTATTTTCAAACTTCCATCATGTCTGAGGTTGATGATAGTGGCTGAATTATTACAGTCATCTAACTGTTAGACGACACAAGAAGGATGAGGTGTATTAAGAAATATTTCATTCATTGCAGCTGGCGTGGCACCCGACAAAAGAGGGATCCTTGTCTTTTGGAACAGATGATGGAAAAGTTGGTATCTATGATGTCTTCTCAAACAAGTAAGATTCATTACTCTAAGATTTGTAGTCTAATGATTTCCCATATGACTCCTCACATTCGCATTCATATTTCTTCATGTTTTCTTGTTTCATGCTGTTGCCTTGATTGACAGTTGGTGACAGCGGGTCAGAAAGAAGCATAGGCAACAAAAGAAAACATCAGTGTGTGCACAGTTTGTGCTATTCAAAACACAGTCATTGTATTGTTTTATGAAGAATGGTGTATGTTAAACTTAAATGATACACAATGTGTTTTCTCACAGGGGATCATTTATAGCTGTTCTGGGACTCCAGAAGAGTAGCTTTGTGTGCTTTCCATGTCACAAAATTATTATATGTCATATGCTGCTCCCCAGTCCATCCAGTGTCTGAAACAAGCCGTTTTAACTCCTGTCTCTCTAAGGCCTCTCCTCCCACAAAGGCCACTTTCTTCTGATTGGCTGCCCCTCATCCGGCTTCCACAAACAAAACCCAGTGCTTGTAAGCAATGCCTCCTTGTTCCTCGTTCTCAAAACAGAACTAATACTGTGATCTACACACTGCAGTAACTCCAGTAACTTTTCCACCCAAATAAAGGCTCCACCAGTGATGGATAAATGGCTGGTTAGAGATAAGTTGCAACTGTTAAGTAATCTGATATAGCCTAATTTGCGTAATTTCCCACATATAAAAAGAGCTTGCAGGGATTTGTATTTACCCCCCCAAAAAAGGGACACTTATCAAAACAAGACAAACCCCTTTTATAAATGGAATAACCTTGTCTTTAGCTAATACAGTAATCCAGCTTTTCACTGGGTTCTCCTGACAGAAGAGTTCTCCATGAAGTTTGCATCAACTACCAAATGCATTGGTTTGGAGTACTCCTAAGAAGAGCAGTGAAAAACCTTCAAAATCATACTAATATGTCTTCTCCACCAACCCGGTGCTGGCGCTTGACAGGCAGCCCACGTTTCGCCAGGTTTGACAACTGATTATTACAGTGCGTTTCTATCAGAAGCTGTAGTGATTTCGGTCAGAGGAAAATCATGAGAGAAAGATGGTGATCACTGGTGATTTCTGTTGTTGTAACCCACTGATGTCAGTGGTTTCCACTTTGGGTCCAGCAATTTTGTGCTCCCAAGTTTTTGGCACTGGCACCAATCTGTGTCATTGCAGTGCTGTGCTACAAGCCACAACTCTGGCTGTGTCTGAAATGACCATATAAGGAAATCCCATCGACCAGACCCCCCCCACAAAATAAGGAAAATCAGGCATAAAGCAGAGATTACTTTTACATACACTGATCTCATTATTTGATCTTGCTAATTTTGACCATTCACTGTTGTAAAAGCATATACAGTATTTGACAGAATATAAGGAAACACAAAATATATCAACTTAAGGAAACAGTAAACATAAATTTTGCGTGTAAGAAGTCCCTTAAACAATTAATTTTTTTTCGTGCAAAAAGTCATAACCGTTTTGATTTCAATTGGATTTTGACTTTGTAACTTTCAGAAAACTTTTCAAAGTTAAACCTTTGCTTGTTTTGTGGTGGGATCCATGTGGATTCTTCTTGTAATCCCTCGAGGCCCCCCCGGAGTCCCATTTTCTTGCAGCTATACACATCACGTGTTCCTGATTGGGCATTTGTTCTGCTTCATCTCCTCCCAGGCCTCCTCAGATATCGAGCTCCTATCACAGAAAAACGGTGTACACATTGGCCTGGGGACCCCCAGTCCCCCCAATGTCATTCGGTAAGTTCTTAATGAACTCTTAGCAACTGCTGTTGTTTGCTCCGAACGCTCTGACCCAGCAAAAAGCCTGGCAGTGGGACACCAAAAAGCAGAGAGTCAGCAAAAAAGCCCAACCATCTCTGCACGCCCTTTTGTAATCGACCCTGTAATTGAATGAGCTGAGAAAACACTTACTCCTCAACTCCTTCCTCTTGAGCCGCTCATGGGGAAATCAAGATGTAGGAAGTTAATTTTACCAGCTGTCGGCAGATGACATTTTGATTAGCATATCAGTCACTCAGCTTCAAAGCCATAAACGTAATTGTTGCAGTGCCAAAAAATCTGCTGATGGCTCCTAAACAAACAAAAGTAGCTGCTAATTAGTTTACTCACAGCACTGGCACCAGTTCAGCTCCATTCATGGACTTCTGGTTGGTTCAGATTGTCAGGATGACTTACAATAGGTGTGCAGAGTAAATTAGGGCCAGCTGCTTCTCAAGGTTGTCAACTGTCATGCTGCTTTTTGCTCTTTACATTAAGACTTCTACAGTTTTGGTCAGAAGTTTACATACACTGTATGGATTACAGAAACTCCAAAATAAATTCAAACTTTTTGCACCCAATTCTTGTTTTTTGTTTTTTTTTTTGTCATTAAAGATGTATGCTGTACAATCATTCCACCCTGGAAAAAGAACAGTTCAAAGAAATCATTAAAAGCCCCAAATTTCCATGACATTCATGCCCATGATGAGTGTATGTAAACTTCTGACCACAACTGTACATACCTGGTGCACACAGATGCAGAGTAAACCAGATTAGACAGTTCAGATCCATTCAGGTGACAAGTGCAGTTTTTGTAAATATAACTGTTAAATGCATTTTATTAATAAAACGCATCCATGTCAGGAGAGGTATTATTTATCATCACTCAGGAGCACCATAAAATAAAAATATAAATATGTAATAATAAATTAGTTAATTTACCATCATTGTTTTATATTTGAATGAGAAATAAAAAGAGGAATTATAAATAGTATTTACATATCCCCTAAATTAAATTTATTAAAATACGTTTTTCTATTCAACTACCTTTTTAGTTGGATTTTGAAATTCCATTATTTCTGAATTCATATTTTGGGTGTACGTATTGACTGGCCTATTGACTTTTGTTTTTGTAAATTTAAACTAAGTCCTGAAAAGTAGATGCTTTTTATAATTCCTGTTTTTTTTTATTATTATTATTGAATATTGAAATATCCAGTTACTTTGAAATTCAGGCTATTTGTTTATATTTGTAAACAAATATATTGTCTGTATAGTGCCTTTATTTATTGAACAGTTTGTTATAGTAATAAAGCCTTTTAATTCATTTATATCTTTGACGGTTGTGGCCCTTAAACTGTTTTACATTTAACAGGCACTTGTATATATTTTTCTGCTGGCTGTCCTGTATCAAGGGTTCACAGTTGTGAAGTACTCTCAAGTACTCTTTACTGTAATTAAGTAAAAGGTCTCATTAACTGGCTTTAAAACACAGGTGGATTTATATCGCGGTGCACATTTGGCAAATGTTGGGTAATTGTTAGCATTAACAAAATACTTGACTGCCATCAGCTGCTGAATAAAAAAAAAATAATAAAAAAAAACAGAAGAAAGTAAACTGTCCACCATGAAGACTTTGTTAATTTAGCGTTTGTGTGATTTTGAGGCACATCAGGAGGAAAGCCGTGCTATAGCCTGTATAGCTGCGCCGGCGAGGGCATCATACTGCAGCACGATCCATACAAGCTGAACGGAGAGGCGTCGGACATCGACAAGCTCATCAGAGATACCAACAACATCAAGGTGGGAGGGATTTTGAAGTGATGACGGTAATGTAATTATCCAGGCCTTTTTTTCCTGCAGGTGGAGAATAAGAACTCAGATTGCAAAGAAATAATGTCCACAGATTTTTTTTTTTTTTCTTGGTAGTTTTTTGAGATAAAAAGTGCAGTGAAAAGTGGCTAAATCTTGCCAAAAAAGTTACTAACTGGGCAACAATGAGGTGAACTTAAGTGTCATGATTAGTGCTGTGCATGAGAGAAAACGCCAGCACGATGAATGCATTTCTAATTTGGTTACAGCCCCAATAATCATTCTATTTTTAACACTTTGTTGTCCTGCACGACTCATCTAACATGTTCTTGTTGGCAAAAGTTTTCAGAATTTTGATTGTTTTACAAGATTGTAAGCTACTGTTTTCTACTGCATTTCCACTAAATGCAAGCAGTATGTTACACAGATTTCAAACTGACAAAATATTTGTGTGGCTTATACCCTCAATGTTTCCCAATAAAAGCCACAATAAGAAATGAAGGGTTTCTGTTTACTGAAAAATGAGCGTTTGTGTTCAGACAAATGTACACATCCTGCCAAACAAAAACTAGCCTTTCCACAAAAGGTCAGTTAACTTAAGCTCTAATTTTAAATCTAACAGATGACAAAAATACCCATATTGTGTTCTCTCTCATTTTGAGATGAAACTAGGCAAAGCTACAGCAACCTATTGCCAATCACTCTGACCATTGTCAGTCCCTGAGATCATTGCTGTTGGGAAAGCAAAACTTTGTACTAAAATATGATCAGTTATACTTATCAGAAGATCTTAGAAATAAAAGTCTGCCTCTAATACAAGCTTTCTTCCAAAAAAAAGTTTCAAATATCCCGCTCTGACACCCACTGCACCATCATCTTACAGCTGTAACACCAAGACAAAAGAGCTTCCTATGCAGCTGGCAAGAAAGACAATAAAGCAGTCATGATGTCTACAGAGAAAGGAATTGGCAGCACTGTTTTTGCAGCTGTTTAATCTGGTACCAGTATTTTTACATTCTGTCCTCCTTTTATCTGGAGGACAGAAACCCTTCAGTGAGCCAGGAACATGTCAGACAAAATAAAACCTGCTGAACAAACCAAGAAAAATGACATTACAAGTTCACATTCTTTAGGTCCTTTCGTGCCTACAACAGTTTTTTTGTAGGTTGCTGCTGAATGTAAATAGAGGTAATTTGAATAAGTTACAAAGGTAAACTTTACTTCCCAACAGCACAAGCTGTCTCCACACACCGACCTCAGCTGGAAGCCAGATGGGAAAGTTGTTGCCATCGGCAATGAGGATGGGTGAGTGAACGGTCGGGCGCGACCCATCTTGTAACACACCATCAACCTATGGGAGTCCTCTGAGGGACCAACTGTCTGCTGACAGTGTCTAGACTGGAGGCTACAGAATAATGAATTTTGTTCTGTTTGAACTATTGCACCCTCATATCTAGGCTGCTTTCAGGGTTTATGATTGGGAAACTTCCTGAACCAGGCAGATTTAAAGCAAAGACTAGATGATTTAATAAATACGACAGCTTCCATCTTGTTTGTACTGTTTGGGTTTGTTGATCATCATATGCCTTTACATGTGACTGGATTTATGAACCCACAGAATTATTGTGCAAATTTGCTCAAGGTTTCCATGTTATTAAATAGTCAAGTCTCAAGAATAATAGCATTGTAAAATGTCTTATATTTCCTATAAATTTTCTATAAGTATTAAAATTTAATCAATAAGCTTCATGTTGAAAATCGGTTTATTTTAGGTCATTACATAGGCCGACAGACTAGGTGGCAATATCCTATTTATATTTAATTTGTGCCTATATTATGTTAAACTTAACCTAAGTTGCGGTAGCTCGTGTCTGAAAAAAAGCATCTCAAAAATAGACTATTACCCGAAGCAGAGGGTCATTTTAGGTCCAGAGGGCCACCGGGCTTGCAGTCCACTGCCAGAAACCCCGGACAATAAATCTTGAAAACATCAGAGTAAATTCTGTTATGTCTGTCCAACAACGAAGTGAATCTCTGGATTTTGGACATGTTTAATTTGTTTACTGAGCTTGTAGTTGTAGCTTAACACTAAAAGACCAAAATACATGCTTTTGACATTCCTCTGTCTTAATTTTGATTTATTGAGGTCTTAGAAAGGACTTAAAATGGTGCAGAAACCCTGCCTGCAGTTCCCCGCAGCTATTAAACCCACTGTACACAACCTGTCAAAGCTGAAAAAAAGCACAGTTGGTAGCTAGTTGGTGAACAGAGCCAGATATTTTCCCTCCCAGAATCTCTTATGCTGCAATCCTGTTATGCCTTCCTAGTTTGCTCAGTGTCTTGGGATTACAGTTACTTTTTATTTCTGTTTGAAGTTGTGTTCTTGTGCTCCTATTCCCTCTCAAATTTCTGACCATATCTCTGCTGCAGGTGTGTCGATGTGTATCAGGCTCCCAGTCTGAAGTTACTGTGCAGCATCCAGCAGCACCACAAGATCATCAACACGTTAGGATGGCATCACGACCACAGCTCTCCACCCGAGCTACACTGTCTCCTGGCCTCGGGCTCCAGTAACGCCATCGTCTATGTGCACGATCTCCGCTCTATTATAGGTGGCCAGAGT
>VVAS01119556.1:10376-21572 GCA_015103295.1 Ptychochromis oligacanthus
TTTTTCTAATGGTTTTTTTTTTTTTTTGTTTTTTTTTTTTTTTTTTTTACTTTTTTTTTTTTTTTTTTTACCCCGGATGCCCTTTCTGATGCAGCTCTCCCATATATCCAGGCTTGGGACCAGCTCTAGGAGTACACTGGCTTGTGACCCCCATATGTAAGAATAAACAAAGGAGATTTATAAGAGTATTGTTGATGATGACCGCATTAACATCTGTTTTAAATAGTCCATAGTACCATGCAGTGCATACCTATGCACACTAACTTCACTTTCCTGTGTTCTGATATTATAAGCCATATCTATTAACTGTAATATCTCCTTCAACAGACTAAAACTTTATTTAAATGCTAATGTCTTTTGACAGATTAGCATACACAGGAGCAATATATTTTCTACTGTTTGACTGGGCTCACAGTTGAACTGTTTCACTCAGTAGAAATTCACTCTGAAGCAGTTGCTCAGCCATCTATGAGTTCATTTGAAGAAAAAAAGGCTTGAAATTTGTTGTCTAATAATGTATTACTATTTGTTGGGGAACTCCATTCAGCCTACCCCATCTCTGTGAAGAATGGAGGTTAGGTTTGGGTTCAGGTTGCAAGAATTCAATGTTTCAAATGGTTCACAGTCTGTAATGAGATCTTCCATACTATCTACAGTAAATGGTGGCAACATCAAATGAATATTAAAATCTGAAACAAGAGCAAAGCCAGATTGTTGTGTAATCTAAATAAATACAGAAATAAGTGAGAAGTAAGTGATAAATCTGTTTCCCCAGCTTGTGGGAAAATGTGCACTGGCCTGTAATGCGTTCTCCCTCCCAGGGCATCAAATACTGCAGTTTAGTCAAAGCTCCTGGTGTCTCTGAGATACACATAAGGTGCCCTTTGGTGCACCAGCTTAGGCAAAATTAGATGCCAAGAGCAAACACTCCAACTACACAGAGAAGTGCTTTATTTATTTATTTATTTGTATGCCACGAGTTGGGAGTGAGACCCGGCAGATATGTTGATGAATTAGCTGTTGAAGGAGTTTGGAATATAAATCGAGCTTCAAAAAAGAATGAGAAGTATTTGATCTCAAGTTCTAGCTTAAGTATTCACTTTTAAGGCAGCAGAAGAGTCTTGAAAGATCAATAAACTCACCTTAACCACTTCAAATATTATGAAATCATGATGAAATTATATTTTTCTTTATTTGCCAGAATCTCAATCATCCCACATTATCTCACACTCACAGAGAGGCTTTTTGATGATTTTAAATCAGGACTCATCAAAGGACCCCATCACCCTGTGTATCAAAGCCAAGTACCCTAGTAAGGTTTTTACAGCCAGGCATGCACTGCGACTCACAGAAGGACAGAAGTGAGGGGAGGAAAAGCAGTGGCTCAGTGCCAGTTTAGCAAGTGCCTCAGGCCATGTCCTTTATTAGAGCCCGACCAGTATATTATTTTTAAGGCTGATACAGATATTTGGTCATTGAAAAACCCAATATTCCGATATATCGTCTTATATTATTTTTCTTTCAGACACATAAAACATAAACAGCTAACATTTGTTATGTGTAACTATTTTACTTACTCGTTTACGCTCTCCCCAAATCTGCTCTAGGCCCTGTACTACGAAGCGAATTCAACGTACCCAGGGTATCTTTCCATTATCTGGATTCATTATCCCTAACATCGACGATCAGGATAAGCGGTCACACGAAGCTGGTTATCACCTCACTAAGGTTAACCACTTAACCCAGGGTTAAGTGGTTATGTAGGTATGAGCGCGTTCACAGGAAAGGGGGGCGTTGGCAACATCTGACCAATCACACTGATTAGTGAACCGGCAGCTGAGTGGCCGTTTTTACAAAGGGTGAGTAAGCTAAAATATTAGAAAAAATATGAAAAGGTTACACACATAATACAGAATAAAAGTAACACAGCTGTTGCACATGAATCAGCGGTGTGAGAGGAAAAGCACTGTACAGTAGGTTAGTGTTAAAAGCTCTAATATAGAAAAAATATAGAATGTGTGAGCGCTTTAAATGCTTTGGTCAGTAAGACTGGAGCTGCTATATTAACGAAGTTTATCTGATTGTGATTTCCGGTATTTGCCAAAAAATGATTGCCAGTATTTAAACTGTTGTAAATAAGTTGTTCACCTACAATCTGTCAAACATATCTCAAAAAAATCTGTCATGAATGATATCAAGTCATTTTGAGTCAGAACATTCCTGTCACAAGGTAGAAGCTGCAATCAGTTTTTGGCAAGATCTTTTATTTATCCAGGTAAAAAGGAAAGGAAAGGAAATTGCAACAAATATAACAGTACTATAAAGATATTTTAAGTAGCCAAAAAGGACTGGACTGATTATAATGTAGAACACAGAGTAGGTGCAATAATGCAAAGTCATAAGGATACTTGCAAAACAGGTCATTTCTTTATTTTATATAAATCCTGTTGACTACAGCCTATTCACCAATATAAGCAAAGACATTAGACATAGATTTATATATTAATGTGTACAGAACAACAAAATTGTAAAAATTGTTTGGAGCCAACAGGTAAAAAAACAAGGAAAGTTGCATCTAAAGTCTATATTTCTTACTGATGCTCGTCTGGGAAACAAAAAGACATTAGACGCTATTGAGAAACTTTACACCCTCCTACTATTTGCGTTTAGAGATCCGAGGATCTTCCAGGAATAGTGACGCTATTTTCCAGAGACTTGATTGGTCAGTAGGTGGTGATTTCATACTTGTTGATCTCTAATTTGGAACCTAAGTTACCATAACTTAGCATAAGTTACCATGACGATGTAGCCCGGTAAGAAGTGAGCTATCTTTGCGGTACCGAAAACCCAGGGTTAACCCCGAAGTTACTCGGATAAGACAAAATCCTGCTTCGTAGTTCAGGCCTCTGATTAGCTGTTTGTTGTATTGGTGGACTTCCAAACACTTGTGTTGCCGATGAAGTTGAAGCATGCTCTCTGTTGGACAAACTATGCAACATCAACACTCCTAATATGGTTGAAGAATGTAAAAGCCTCAAATCCATGTTTTGATTTGAATTCTTTTTGAGATCAGCTCAAGATATCATACATGTCAGCTGTTAATGCAGAGTAGTTGCATACTTTGGTATTATATTGACAGAGACGTTGTTGGTTTAATGTATAAAAAAGAAAAAAATAACTCTCAAATCTACCAGTACTGAGTCTAAGGGATTGAAATTTTACTTTCGGTTGGACTTTAACCCTCTGAGGTCTAAGCCGTCATAGCTAGTAACCCTAACAGTATATTTTGGAGAAAGACAAATCAGACTTTTTCGAAAAAAAATGTGAATAGTTTTTGATGCATTTCAATTCGAATGATCGTTTTCTTTGTTCCCTGATGGCCAAGACTTCGGTGAACAATTTCATAAAAAGAAAAATTACATATTCCAATCGCCTATAGAGTTGGGGTTAAGGTTGCCACTGATGATGACTGACTGTAGACATCAGAGGGTTAACACAGGATATATTTCTCTTGACAGAGCAAGGGACTTGGTGTAAAGACAATCTTTGTTCTGAAATGTATATAAAAGATGCATTAAAGTCTCCTTCTCTCCCTTTGTATTCGGCGTGCACACAGAGTTGTTTTGGTTCAGTTGACACCTATCAAATATTAATTACTTCATTTCTTTTGATGTTGGAAGAATTCAAGCTGCTCTGGGTGAGTCTCCTCTGTTGTCAACATCAAAGTAACGACCTGTGATGTCCAGCCCTCTGCGTCTTGCATCATATTTATTCCGTTTTTTTGGAGGGGGGTTTTCTGTCCATCTCCTTTACACACACACAGGAGCCATGCAGGATACACTGTTTTTCAACTGTCGGAGGAAAGATGGCGGGGTGGGGTGCAAATGAACGGCTTATGGTATCCGTTTCTTCAGAGCCTTCTTCATGTGTCTTCTCTCGCCTTTCTTCTGTATGTCACACTGACTCTTCCCATATGGAGGGTGGTATGGCATCATTATCAAGAGGGAGGCAACCATCCAGTCAGAGAAATCGACAATTAGGACCCAATAAAGTGGAAAAGCATATTTCTGTATGCTAATGAGTTTTGCAGCAGCCACAGTAGATTCCGATTAGGCTGCACCACTTTGCAAACATTACTATCATTGTTATTTATTCCATTTATGTAAAACCCCATTTATTTATTTCATCATACTGTTTATCAGGGCCACAATACCAGGCTAGCGCCTTTGGTGGGCTTTGAAAAAGAAGTGACAGACGAGGAAAGAAAGCTAATTTGATTCATGAGTAGATTTAATGGAAGAAACAGCGAAGCGTGAGAGCATCTATAATGTACCCCCAGCGACTGTTCCCCATACATTCTCCCCAGCCGTCACAGGCAGTCAACGGAGAGCAGACACGAGAATATGGTGTAGTTTCCAAGCTGAAAAGAGCAGAAAGGGTAGATACTACGTAGTGCAGC
The DNA here is from genome assembly GCA_015103295.1 of Ptychochromis oligacanthus. NCBI lineage: Eukaryota > Metazoa > Chordata > Actinopteri > Cichliformes > Cichlidae > Ptychochromis > Ptychochromis oligacanthus. The sequence continues at coordinate 14,836 of VVAS01119556.1, forward strand.
TTGTGGAGTTAAGCTCAGCCTGTGCATGCCTCCAACGCAGCTATGATGATCAAACACATGACTGTAAAGACCAAGCTCACCATTAGAAGTGATTCATCTGCACAGCCTCTGTCTTTCCGCTACCTGCTGTCTTTCTGCTTCTTGTCAAAAGCAATTTAAAGCCAAATGTCAATTAATACTGCCCAACTGTTATCTGAAGACACTTCCAGAAAAGAGAGATTATCACATAGCTTTAATGTTTTTAGACCTATTTTATTTTCCTTTTTACCCTGCACAGCTGTGTGATTATGTTTATTGGTTTTTGTGTATTTGTGTAGCTTTGGATCCTGCTGGAATAAAATAACATTAGAAAACATTAAATACACCACCCCGGAGCCAAAAGACATCCAAGAATTATCTCGCATTTTGTCATAATGATGCGATTTGCATTGCAAAGCATCTGTCGGGGGCCTCTGCTGAATCTGCCAGATACCTCATCACCTCCACTGTAAGCAAAATTTAGAGTTTCTGACTTACAAATAGCCCAACTTATAACAAGCACAGAGGAATTCAGATTTGCCTCATGCTATTTTAAACCAGAATATGCTTCTTTATACTTTTCAGACACTCATCAATAAATTTGAGTAATATTTTTATTAGAATCTGTGAAATCTTCATCTCACCCGCTTCCAAGGTGCATCTCTTCCAGGAAAAGTGCAAAGTAAGTGAAAAGAATGAAAGACTTGTCATTATTTTCCAGTTATTTAAAACTAATTCAGCTGCATTTTTGCTTATGCTGAACTTTGGTTTAGGAAGTCCTGCTTAACTGAAAGCACATTACACTAGAGGCTTAATTACACTTTCGTCAGTAGACAATAGGGAGTGTTTGGCTTTGTGTCTGAAGCGATATTGCTTGCCATTCATAAAATCACGCTTTCAAGGAGATACCTGAGACAACCTAGAAGACAAAAGAGCCAATAAATCAGTAGAAACATATCCAATCTGATAAGGGAGGAAAAAGAAGCAACTAATTTGAGATCCTCTTGTTCCCTTGATATTGCTGCACAGGTATCTCATCTTTGGGTGTAAGGGGTGCCTTTGAATCTCATGCCAGCCAGGAAGACAATGGATCACAGGTGGTGAGACTACAAGTAAGAGGTGTGTGTTAGGGTTACTCTTCCTCAACCTTCCTCTATGGATGCTCAGGAGAAAATGATGTGGGTAAAAGGACAGATTGGTAACAATGATGAGAGGAAAAATAAAGTAAAAAGAAAAAAAGTGAGAAAAGGGGCTGTTTGTATATGGTGCTGTGGTGTCTGCATTATTTAAAAGCTCTCATTAACCTGAGCCTGAAAGCGACAAAATCAATAGTAGGTGCAGAAACACAGCATTTCAAGGAGCTATAGCTACTCTGTGTTCAGACTTCAGGTTCATGATGAGATATAATTGAAAAGCGGGGTTAAATTCATTCAGCAAAGATAACAAACGGCTGTCTAGGTCAGGGATCACCTGTCTTCCATTGACTTGGCCTGAAACCAGACGTGATAAACGACACATTGATCAGGGTCTCTGAGTTTGTGTGAAAGGGTGCAGTAAGCGATATTTAGAACTACTGGATGCTGCTCTACAGCTCAAGCATCTCAAACCATGGAAGTGGGTGTGTTGGCCAGTAAAGGTTGTGTATACAGGCCAATAAATTAAAAAAAAGAAAGAAAAAAAGATTATGATGGCTATAAACCAGCTGATGTTGAGTCCACCCTTGTGATGAAAGTGTCTACTGCATTTTTTCGCTGCCCTCCTCTACTGTTTGTGTGTGAGTGTGCACCTGTCTACAGTAGGAGCTGAAATGAAATGAGTGCACATTCGTTAGGTGCATAAAATAAATAAAATACTTGTTCTTCTAGGTGCACTGGCTGAATGTTTTGGACTGCACTCTCCCATCTTGTTTTTCCTTTCACTTTTCTCTTCAAATGCTCGGAGTCCTTTGCCAGTCTTTCCCAGCAGACGGCAACTGCTTGATTGGGTCTACCTTTTCTGTCTGACAATCTGATTCAATACATCACCAAAAGCGGAGCAGCTGACTAGTCTACTCCAAAACATATGGATTCAGGTCATTGACACTGACCTTTGGCCCAAAGTGTTCTGGTACAATGTACCATTAAGAACCACCAACAAGTCACAACTCACATTTTCAGTCAAGCAACAAATAGCTGTTTGCTGCAGTAATGTTCAAAATCTCACTTATACAACATTTAAGGGTAAATGATGGTTGCAAGTGGAAGTGCACGATCAAATACAATAGCAAACGAAATGCTCCTATAAAAAAAAAAAAAAAAGATTTATCTCAGCAGGTTTAAACCAAACCTTCTCCAGGTCATTTTGTTTGGGCTTCAGTTTAATAGCATCACTGGTCTTCATTTATGTTCATGAGATCATGACAAACTTGTCACATAGCATTAGTGTCATTTTCACCTTCAATTTGACCACCGTATCCAACACCTGCGGCACTGCAATCCACAGAGTGCATAAAGTATGACAGCAGCTTTAGACCGCAACATTGTTCATGCAGGAAGAGTTTTGCAGCACTATTGAGACAGAAGGTGAAGTGTGTCTCTGCTACATGAATTCAGGGAATAAAATGAAGTGATCAATCAATTTAATCAATTTCAAATTCATGGTTCTTCTTCAAATAAAAGCAAACACATTTAGAGCTTATGTGAAGTTGTAAAACTAGTTATCTGTGGGAAAATATAGATTTTTCTTAGATTGTGTGCATTTGTTTTATACATCAGGATCATTTTGTTTATAGCCCGCCAGCATCTACCCTCTTTACAATACAGCAGGGCTGCTGTAATTGTATTCACAGATGCAATATAGAGGCTTCAGAAAGAAAAGTTTGAAATGAAAGTGACAGAAAAACAAATGGGAAGAAAAGGGGAATAAGAATAGAATAAAGGGCATGATAAACTGAAGGGCAGATGGAGATGTTGAAGCCAACAGCACATAGTGTCGGCTCAAATGGACCATGAGGGGGCAACTTCTGGCTCCTGGAGGATTTTCTTCAGGTCATCAAGCATCACATCATGGAGACAGGAGCGCAACTATGGTCACGGCTATAACCACAGAGACATAGGCACAGCCAAAACCCTGCTCTGTTATTTCCACATACATGAGTCATCCTAAACCCAAAGCCTAAGAGTCTTCCTCTTTATTCTCTCCTTCATTTTCTCTGTCTGACTGGGCTAAACACTCCGACACAAAGTAGAGTCTCAGCACTTGTGACCATACTGACTGACATGTGCCTTGACTTAGAGACAACGAGGATAAAATATATGAAAAAATGAAACTGTACTTTCGTTAAAACATCTGAATATTTCTGGCCTGATACATTTTCTGCTCCACTGTCTGACTGCATCCGGGTGTCTCTTCATATCTCTCTCAACCATACCAGTGCAAAAAATATCAGCCTACCCTAGAAATATAAATCAGGTACAATCTGTGCCTTAGATAAAGCTTGATACTTTCACTGTTCTGTCACCAGCCCTGGTGCTGCAATGTTTTTGACCTTTAGAAGCCCAGACATAATCAGGACTTCCAACTGCAGATATGGACATTTTGTAACCCCTCTAAACACAACATAATTCCACAAAGCACTTATCTGATTACTTCAATTGATTAAAGAAACAGGATGGACGTAAAAAGACTGTGACAAAGGTCCATCAGTGCTCAGGAGTCTTTGGAAGTGCTCTATAATATGACTAAAAGTGAATATGATGATATTAGCCATCACTCATTCATCTTGGTTATCCAGCTTCTGACTGATGCTGCTTCTTTGACCACACCTCAACCTCTTTGAAGGAAAGGAATAAATCTAATCCTTTCTCAGTCTTGCCAACCAGACCAGGCGGCTCTCACTGAGAGTAAAGCCCGAGGCATAGATTATATCCTTTTCATCTGTTGCCAGAGTTTAATACTTGTATAAAAACCACTTTGGGTCAGGTTAAAGTAGGCGATTTAAACAGCAATGTCATCAGAGACTCTTCATTCTGGTTGCTGTTGTTAATTCTCTTCTTGTCATGTACAGCATATTAAAAAAGTCCCAAAATGACCTAATTGTGTCTAATATGATGAAGTTAGAAATACTTTTATTTAAGCAGGTGTTTGTTTCATCTTAACAGGCTTGACAAACTCAAATACTCTCCGAGGTGCAGGTTAAACCGCCCTTGAAAAACGCTGTCAGCTTAATGGCCCCTGCCTTTCGCTGATAACCGCCGAGGTGTCGCCTGCTCTTTGGAAGAAGGTGGATAAAGCTGCTAAAGCCTTTGTGTAAAAGTACCGTGAAACATAGCCCAGTGTCTTTTTATTTCGTTCTTTGTAGTGAATTGACATTCTGCTCAGGATTTTGTTTGAAAATGCACCTCCCCTTTCAAACTCCTCTCTGTTTTCCTTCTTTAAACTTCAGCATGTTATTTAAAGTCAGAGCCACCCTCTTGTCCTTGAGAGTAACTTACAGGTTGTCTGTCTTTTGTGTTTTGTTTGAATTCCCTTGCAAGCTGATTGAGGGTGTCAGTCATAGAGGGAGAGGACACACTGGCAGGCCGAATGGTGGGAGCCAAGGAGTCTGTCAAACTCCATCTCTGCTACGACAATGGAACCAGAAGAGCACAACTCTCAGTGCAACTGCAGGACATTGAAGAGAGTGCACAGAGGAGGACGTGTGACGAGAATGCCAGAGCACCATGTCACTGCTGATGACAGTCAATTTGTCTGAAAGTCAAGGGGCTTTGAGAGGTGCACTCCATCGCAGGCAGCAGCAGAGCTGATGGTATTAATAAGGGGAGTACTTACCTGTTTTCCGGGGACATGCTGTACAACAGCATGCATGTCCCACCAATTATCTACCAAGCAACCGTACCCTTTAACCCATCTATCCATTTCTGGTCTGTTCTCATCTCCCAGAAAATTTAGAGCATTTGTGAAGCAGAGGTAGTGATACAATGATGTTGTTTTACCCCTGCAAAAAAGTGAAAAAGTCTGAAGTTTTGTGCTGCAGTAGAACATTATGTGGCTTTGACATATGATACTAAGATTTCAAGCCATTTTGTTCCAGCGTCCTCCTTCTTCTCTCCAAATTGTTTCTGTTAAAAACATGAAGACAGTCTTTTCTTGTTTTGCAGCCAAAACATTTAATTAACATATTATCCATGCATATGTGTGTCATTTAATGTATATGGAGAATTCTATTAAAAGAAACCTCTCTACTGAAATCTGAGCAATCATTCTAACAGCCAACATTTCAAATATTAAAATAAATAATAATAATAAATAAATTGCACATTTTCTGATGTATTCTATAGTTGCTTTTGTCTCGCATCTTCCTTCTTTTTCAGATAAGTAAAACAAGTCATTTTTGTCAGAGTGGTAGCAACTAGTATGGATACTCACATGGTAATAATGTCAGAAAAAAAAAGAATACGCAAGAAGAATACTTGCTGAATTTTGTGCAATATTCAGCTTATTAAAATGTATTCTCCTTTACTGTTGCCTGTCTGCTCTTTATATTATAGCTCTTATTTTCTTGCTCTTACTCTCTGAATTATCAGTTAGGTGACACATCACTTGAAAAACAGTTATACAGAAACTGTTTTGACTGTCTGTTCATTTTTTTTTTCCTTTTGAAGAAAATGATGGAGTTTGTGTGAAAGGTTCTTGGACACCAGCAGTTCCCCGGAGTACCGTGGCCTCTAGGGACCAGCTTTCTTTGATGTGACCTTCCTTGCTTTCTTTGTGTGTCTCCTTTGATACACATGGGGTCACCATGGCTGCTGCTTTTCTCCTCACATGGATGTGTATAATGCACACAAAAAACTCTCTGGGCTTTGTTTATTTCATAGTGACAGGACCTATTGAGCAACAAAAGAATGACTAAATAAATAATTCAGATTGACCTCTATTGGCAAATTTTAATCTGATTCCCTTTGACCAGTTTTTCAAAAAGCAACCTAAATTTAGGATGAAATGACTTCTCACAAGTATCAAATACATATACTGAATATACATCAATATCCAAACCACTACAATTTTTAAGCTTAAAACTTTCCTTTGTGATGAAGCACTTCTCCCCTCCCCATGCCTTTGTGACACTCTGCCACTACTCAATGTTATTAACGTTTGTCTTCTTTTTCCCATAGTTTGTTTTGTCCTTCTCTCCCTGTGCTCTCCTCTGCTCTTTAGTCACACCCCACAGCCGGTTGCAGCAGATGGCTGCCTTTCCCTAAGCTTCCTACTGGAGATTTCTTCCTGTGAAAAGGGAGTTTTTCCTTCCCACTGTAGCCAGGGGATCGTGTGAGCACTGTTTTTTTTTTTTCTTTTTCTCTGATATTGTAGTGTTTACCTTGTAATGTAAAGCACCTTGAGGTGGGGTGCGGTGGCTGTTTGCAAGCATGTCTTGTTTTTATCTGAATTCTCTAAATGCAGTTCACTATAAACTAAAGTTACAAGTTGGTATGATGTATATTACTTTTTATATACAACAACTTTTCCAGTCTTGAGATTTGAAAATGGTTCAGACTATATTTCCCTACCTTGGGAACAAGATGTCTTTTAAAAGGTACCAAGAGACCTTTAGATATATTTATATGACTTGATTACTGTAATACATTTCTCCCCTGCCTGTCTGTCACCAAACTGTGGCAGAGCTCCAGATTACTGCTTAGTGACATGACAAAATGCTAGATCATTACAATAGCTACTATCTA
>VVAS01119559.1:9713-20683 GCA_015103295.1 Ptychochromis oligacanthus
TTTCCCCCTTTTTTATTTTTTTTTTGTCCCCCCCCCCCCCCCCCCTCCCGCTTTTTTTGCCCCCCCCCCCCCCCCCCCCCCCAAAAAAAAGGAAGCCTCAAAGTTCCATTCTTATGAAAAAGCTATACACAGGACAAAATCTGAAATTCAGGCTTTTTTCCGCATTTCAGTTCCAGCACTGGTCCATATACATCAAAGGGAGTGCAAAACAGAGTTCACATGACTTCAGTTGAGAAAAGCACATGAAAGCACATACACAGACTTCTTTGAAACCTCAAAAACACCTTTCAAGTATTTTGAGTTTTTCTTCGTTCACTTTGCTCTACAGTGTCACATCTCATACAAATTGAAATATCCATAAAAATATAACTTTACTGAGAAGAAGACATGATGTGGCAGTTTCGATTAACAACGCTTACCAGTAATACATGTATTCTGGGTTAGCTCAAGTTTAACTTGTAGCTTACCGCTGTTTGTAGGAGTCTTTCTTCTTTCGCCTATTAAATACCTACAGTTTACAGCAGCGGGATTCATATGAGCGTCTCCAAAGCAAAAGAAATGTGGCACCACAGTTAGTAACAAGTTAACTTATCCCTGACTTGGAAACTACAAATGGCACTGTAAACTTTTCTTTATTTCAAACAGATGAGCTGTGACACATAGTCCCACTTTATGTTCATATTTGTTAATATAAATCTGCAAATCTGATTGAGCCCTGAGCTCCACCACAGATGTCAAGATATTGTTTTACAATTAATAAAAGCATTGTGTGTTTACTAAAGTCTACAAAAGCGCATATGGATGCAGTCCTATGAGTATATACGGGACACTGCCTCTGTAACTGTTTAAGTAACTCCAAAAACATAGCAACAAGTAGCAATTTGATTTTATGATTTTGATTTTATCTACAGATAACAGATTTGATGTCAAGGTTATGTATTTACACAAAACATTATTTTATATCTTTTGATCAGCACGATCTCTGCTTTATCACTGTACAAGACAACTGCTCACCAAGCTTGCCTAGCCTAGATGATAGTCACAAGCCTGTAAATGCTTGTGACTGGTAGGGTTATCACCAGAACCAATACTTATGAATGATACCTTTCAATACCCACAATTCTGAAAAGACAACACTGCTTGTTTGGTTTTTTTTCAGTATTATAGGTACTGTAGTCAGTGTATGTACTGAGGCTGCAGTTCTGCAAGAACTGACAGGGGCAGCATATGCCGCCAAGTTTTCTAGTCTATCCTTAGATGCTGAAGAAGAAGGAGGACGGCCACAAGCACAGAAAAAATGCGCAAGGAAAATGGCGGCTATTGCAGCTGCCGTGATAGCTAGCTTGCTAAGAAAAAGAAAAGAAAAGAAAAGAAATGCACTGACTGGAATCAGCCAATTTCCAGCGTTCTTGGTCCTAACCGGTGACCGGCCACACGTGTGTCCGATTATGAGCCGATCCATTTCATGCGTGTGCAACAAATGCACAGCAGTGCGTGCACACTCACAGCCACAAGCGAACATGCCATTAGTGTGGAAGACAAAGTTCACTGCAGAGGGGACCACCATGAAAACCTTTGTAACAACAAACCTAATCACACACTTAAATCACCCTCAAAGCTGATCATGGACATTTTAATGAAGCTAACAAAGGCAAAGTGGCTAAAGCTAAAGCTATCCAGAGCTCAGAGACAGCCACAAGCCAGCAGCCTCGGTATGAGCAAAGGATCAAAGCAGTTATGAAGAAAATTATGGAGGCGAGTGAAAAGAGAAAAGGGTTGATGTCCTGTCATCTGGTGAATTTATAAACATGCTGGAAAATGATGTAAGCAACTGGCACTTGTTTTGTTCTATAACTCTCCTGCACCTGCTTTTGTTTGGTCAGATAAAATATGTCAGGTAAAGGTGGGTGTACAGCAGCAGTAGCACAGCACTTTATTTTCACTTGTTTAAGTGAGAGAAGATCCTGTAACCTACTACAGTTTAGGGGAAATTGTAAAGTTGAATGTTTTATTTTATTATGAAAATTATATTTTGTATTGACGGAAAGTTGATTTTTTTTTGCTTGCATATGCTGTCAGTTATAGTTATTAGAAAGAAAACTGGAATCTGCATTCAGTGCATAGCTATATGAAAGGCAGCAAGAGTTGGGCACTTTGCGTTGTTATCCTGAAATACATCATGTTTATTTTGAGAAAGCCAGCATTGTTGTGAAATCAACTACGTTCCAGAAATGCATATGCTAACATAATGTAATTAACGTTATAGCTCATTATACCTAGTTGGTAGGTATAATGAGTCAGTTTGTCAATGACATAGACTTAAGGTCTTTAGGAACCAAAGAGTTCTAGGGACTTCTTGAGGGTAACTGCCCACTGGGGACCTTCTCCAAGAACTACATACCATCATGGGCTTTTTTCCATTTGCATTTGCACCGCCAATAGAAACACTAACATTACATAAAAGGCTAGCCAGCAGTTAGAAAAGCATAAAAACAGCCACAACAACAGAATCGAGGATGCTGTGACCGGACAATGCTGTTGGAAAGGCGGGGTTTTCAGCAAATAAGTTGCTATTACGCTAATGTGTGTGTGCGTGTGTGTGGCACAGATGGAACAGCTGGACTACATTGGAGCAGCTCTTCTCACACACAGCGGGTGTGGTCTTTTACTTTGTTGTAATCCTGTTTCAGCTTCTTCATAGTCCCTTTACACTGATTTGCTCAGTGCAGATTAACAAGGTGCCCAGTTGACCAAGCGAAAATTAGATTTTGCTTCAACCAGTGAAAATTACATAGTATTTCCTCAATTCACTGTTGGTCCATTTATCTGGGTTTGTTCCATTTTTAGAATTGTTGCTTGCACAGCTGATTATATGGATCACTGGTTACCAACATTGGCTATGCTTACTGTCACCTTATATTTTCATCACTAAAGGTGTCCTCTTTAGCCTGGTAGTACACACCCTGGAGCTTAAAGAAAGACCTCGGAAAAAAAGGTTCTATGAACTTTGACATTTTCTAGTTCCACAAAAGCGAGACTTCCAAAAAGACTTAAGAACTATGAAAAAGTTCTTGCAATCCAAATGAGCCTGTAGAGGCTCTCTGGGCTCTGAGTAATTAATTTTAGTATTTACTAATATTCCACTATGACAGAATGTGTTGCACAGTATCTTTAAACAATTTCCGTATAAATGTCTTTTGGTAAAATAATTCTCCTGTGAGTATTTTTGTATGAAATCACACTGTGAGGCAGTGACATGCTGTTGCTGATGTTCTGACAATACCAGATTCTCGGAAACAGGCTGTTGCTCTGTGACCCGGTGTCCAAACCAACCAACTGGAATTGGGCGAGACATAATGCCATGCAAAAAAAAATAAATAGATGAAAAAGCATTGTTCTTCATGTGTTTGTGACTTTGACTGAAGCATATTGTTTGCATATATATAATCTTTGACATGAGAGCATTGCAGGTTGTTTTTTGTTGTTGCTGTGCACATTATATGGTTACAATTCAACAGGCATTAATCTGACTTGCCTGAAAATTAATAGTGTTAAGTCTGACACAGCTTGTGACCAGTATTTCATTAGTCACAGAAACATATGCATTCTTTTTTTTTTTTTTGTCTTTTTTCATATCCAGTTTGTCATGTGACAGATTAGTCTTGCAGCCCTTGCCGGGCTTCTGACCCTGACTTTGGCAATCACAGGATTAGAAGCTCAACCACCTTTTGTACACTGGGTGAACAGTCATTTTCTGAACATCACGATAAAGGACAAATAATCCTTACTGTCAAACTTCAACTGTAGCTTGTGCACAATGATAAAAACATATTTTAAAAAACTCTAGCTGCCCTCTGGTGGCTGTGAGAGAGCTCTGCAGTAGATTACACTAAATTACGCTCTCTCTGTTGTGCGGCTGAACTGTGTCAGGAGTGTCACCTCTCTGATGCTGCGTGTCCATGTTAAGTGTTTTGACGCTAAAAATAAATAACCTGAAATGGCATATATTGACTTCATCTGCTGTAAAGTGACCTTGTGTGAGGAGAACAAGCATAATTTCCACATGACAGAACGTGCCGAGACTCAGAACTGCGATTTGTTCCACTCATCCTGACGCACAGCTGCCTCTGATCTGCATAGCATTATGATAATGTAGCACTGAGATGTCTTTCGGAATAAACATGAGTACTGATAGGGATGAGATGGGAATTTAGGTGTTTGGTGCTGAATCTGGTGCACTCGTGTTCAGTCCAGGGATTTTGGGGGGGGCTTACGTGGTAATCGGATTGGTAGGCTACAAATCCACGGCTTTTTATTCCTGCTCTATTTTGTGAGCGAGGAGAGGTCCAGCTTGAGGAGAGCCTGTGCTTCAGTGACAAAATCCGGCACATAAATGAGAGAAAAAAAAATTTAAAAAATACACGCCCAAAGATGAAAATAATAAATAATCTGAAGTACAGAAAACCAGGCTAGAGCCGGAAGAGGAGAGGAGACAGGGAGAATATGGAAGAAGGACAAGGAGTATAGCATTGATTGAACAAGTGGAGGATGCAGCACTCTTAAATGAGCTAATCTGTACTTTCCAGTACTCAGTGGATATGGACTGGGCTTAGCTGACAGCTGCTGAAACCTCCAGCAAACAGCAGTTGTCCAATTATATGCTTGCGACAGGCCTGTCAGCCGCGGGATTTCTTCACATAATACAAAGGGTGTAAATAAATGGGAGAAGTCTTGTAATGTCCGGGCTAGGCTTTATTCCACTGGCTTCTCAAACTTAATACAGTCTCCCATCAGCGTTATCCACCTTGCTGAACTTTTAAGCATGTTTTTTTTCTTCCCATGCTTTAAGACAAATTGGCATCCTGTAGAAAAGCAGCTATTAAAATGGAAATTAAAAAAAAATAAAGACATATGATTTAAGCAAGCTTCAACAATGTTTACTTTGGACAATCAGGTTGGGATATTTCCTTTCTCACATTTGGCACACAGCAGGAAATAATCTCCTTCAGACATGTTCACACTACTGTAAATACACTGTGTCTGGATAGAGTATAGATATAAGCTACTAAACAGCTTATATTGTGGTGCATTTATGGACTGGTTCTTATATAGCGCTTTCTCAGCTCTGTTTTGAGCCCTCAAAGCGCTTTTTGATCTACCACAAGCCTCATTCACCCATTCACACACATTCTTACAGGCACTTTTTTCTACACATAAGTGCTTTCTATCCAACATTCACACACATTCACACTCCGATGAACGCATCGGGAGCAACGCGGGGTTCAGTATCTTGCCCAAGGATACTTTGGCATGCAGACCGGAGCAGACTGGAATAGCCAGGAATCGAACCACCAACCTTCCGATTAGTAGATGACCTGCTCTACCTCCTGAGCCACAGCCACCCCATTTACTATGGCTCCCTTGAAAAAAAAACCCTTTAAGCATGGCAGCATGGGTATTTGTTTTAAGTTGTTTTAAGTTGGTATTGTCCATACCTATTAAGTTTCTAGTAATCTCTGCAACCTCTTGGCTCTTTGGCATTTAGGTTGCAAACACCCACAGATAATTAAAAGTTGCTCAGAAAACAATGAAAACAGAGCAACGCGACTTACAGTAGAGAAAGACTCTTTCATGGCTGGAGTTTTCGTTTGGCATCATAAATGTCAGTGGGATTTTGAGTGACATTTTATGCCGAAACACTTCACCTCTCAGTGGGATTCCGTATACTGTACTATACTATTAAGTGATTGTTTATATTATTTTAACAAAATCAAAAACCGAAGAATAAAATTGTTTGGAATGGACGAAAAAGTGTGTCTGACTTCTCGAGTCGCAATCATTGGTGTGTCCAGCTAATGATTCCTTCGAGTATAAAGCTTTACTTTCTGTAGTTACTGTAAGAAAATAAAAATCTTCATAATTTTAACAAAGTTACACAAGGTTTAGTTAGTAAGCATAAAAAAGCGTAGCTCCTATGAAACAGTGGGTAATGTAGTTTTCTTAAACCACACCAATGTTTTTTTGTTTGTTTTGTTTTTGGTTTTATTTCCCCATCTCTAGAAACTAAAAACAGTGATATTTGTCACTACCCGATCTGTACACCGATTTGTTATCATGTGCTGTTACCGCTGCCATTTAAAAGGAATTATTTTATAGCTGGTCTTGGATTAAAATTTTCTGTACTATTGTTGCCTGACATCTTTATATAATGTTATGTTATAATATGTATATGAAGAAATGTACACTATATATTCGTGCTTTGTTTTGTGTGTGAGTGTATGTGCATTTTATTTTCTTAAAAAAATGTAGAAATTTAGTTCGTATATTTATTCAATTAAATTCAATTTTAGTTAGTCGCCTCAAGGTGCTTTATATTTTAGGGTAAAGACCCTACAATATTTTTAGTCATATGTACTGATATAAATATGCTTAGTGTGACTTTTATAATAAAAGTAAATAAACATATAAGGAATAAGGAATAATTACTCAAATTGATTTCATTTTTTAACTTTTATGCAACTAATGCAGGTTTTTTAAAAAATAAAACACTTCTGCAGGCGATTCTGTGTGCAGCATTCACGCGGTGTAAATGCCAAGGACTTTTATTGTGAGAGGAAAGAACAGGAAGACAGAGTGGGTGCCAGAGCACATGGACTGGATGGGAAACCAACTTTGACAAGGGGGCATTTGGTTCAATTCACTTTGCTATTTCATTTTTAAAAAGTACATTTATGCTATCACATATGTGCACAGTTTCACTTGGAGTCACACATGCTACATCCACAAAACAGAGGTTCTAAATTAAGATTTATGGTACAAGTACACTACAAATTCAAGCACAAACAACCTACCTTAAATCTCATCATGAACTAATGTGCATAATTACAACCACACACGCATAGTAAGCTCATAGAGATCTGTAGCCACAGTTATAATATTGCACAAATATGTGTGTTTGATGGCATAGTGTAAAAAAAAAAAGGAGAGACATTTTCTCTAGGTGCAGAAGTCGATTAATGAACTCACCTCTCACTGCGACAGATGACTGAGTGTAGAATATTCCCAAAATGTTTCTACTTATTTGGCAATTTTCAAGCTAATTCATGCTTTTAAATCTAGCTACACAAGATGAAGAATTACCTCTTTTTAGTTCCAAAGAGACCTATTGGGCGCACATCCCAAAGTCTGACTTGCATAGGCACATATGCTCCCAAATTAGCGTCCTCCTCAGTCATGCTGCCAGGATTGCTGCAGATGCACTAAGTTATTACATGAATTTGGTTGCTACTGCAATAACTTAGTGGTGATGTGGGTGTTTAACATTTTCATTACCAAAGTGTAGGATTCAGTTTTACTTATAGTTGGAAAAGTATGTCAGTAGAATTCAGCTGAGGGGGCACAGTGACCTTTCTGGACTGGCCTGGACCCCGGAGGCCAGCCATAATGCTAATGCTGCAGGAAGAATCCTTTTTAGCAAATTCATAAAACAACCTGAGTATCTGGTACAGCATTTCTCAGAGGCATAAATCAAATATGGTTTGCGTGCATGGATCGGGTATTGACATTGTTCCTTATATATTTACATGTATTCTGAATGGATCATTGGCTAGTTAGGAAGCTAACTTTTTGCCTGAGGCACGTAGCTTTACCTTCACTCTCTTAGCATAGCTTCTAACTAATATCATGCGCATATTTACAGGGTTTCTGTTTGGGTTATGGTTTTAAAACCAATCAGATGGAAATCTGATTGGCCAACTCACATTAAGCTAACTTCCCAACGCTTGCTAACTACAACTGATGTGCCAACAGCGGTTGCAATAAAAAAGCTCTAGCAACAGCATGGCTAGTATTGTTTTCACCATGTTTAGTTTGTCCATCTGTCTTTGTGTGTCATTATGCAAATGTGTGCCTGGGGACACCTACTGCAGTCCTTTTGTGTCCTGAGTCCTTTTGTAGGTTTTTATGTGGACACAGTTACAGCAGTGGTGTGCGGTGACTTTTACAGAAAAGGCAAATTGGACGAGACTGAACCGTACCGTTCTGACAGCGTCTTGCTGCACTCTTCCTGGACGTTTTCACCTATCTGCACTCCTTCCTGGCTGTAGAATTGTAATATTGTATTACTTCTATAGTTATCAAACTATTTACTATTAGCCGACAATGACGAGCGCTAGAGGATTTGTTTTTAGAACCACTGCTCTAGCAAAAGTAGCAATAAAATACTATGAGAACGCCTCACTACATATAAAACTGTATTACTGGTAAATTGTACATAAATTATCAAAAGTAAAAATACTTACTCTGCAGAAAAAATGCTCCCTGTCAGTGTTATATGGATCAGTATTACTACGTAGATGTTTAAGGTTGAGCTCATTTTGGCAGCTGGGATAGGCTCCAATTCCCCCGCGACCCTGAGTTGGAAAATGTTTTTAATCTGTTTAATCTACAGTAATGCATCATATTCTATAAAACCATATGTTTTTAGTGTCTGTCCTCTGAGGATCTTAAATCTAAAAATCAGCTCTCCATTCTCAAACTTTCATTACTAACTTGCTAAATGAGTTAATAAAGGTTTTGTGTATCACACATGTTGGCCAAGGTGGTTAGCAAGAGAAAACTCATCTGTTACGATGATAAATGAGAGTACTTGTTTACTTGCTAATGCTAGCTCTGTTTCTACACAAAGCACAGTCTCCCGTCAGACTCCCGTCAAAGATTAGCGGTTTATCCACAATGCACATGCGCAAACAACCAGATGCAAGCTGCTGGCCTCTCTGCTTGACAAGCTCAAGCCATTGTTAATGGGACAGGGACATGTCCATGAGAATGCCTACACCATACAGATTCCAGTGGCTTCGTTATCAAGCGGAGTTAATTGTGCTTCCAGAGATAATAGCCAGCTGCAGCCACAAGATGGCAGTAATGTAAAGGGTGGATGCAAACAAGCATGAGAGAAGCTTTATGACAGAATGCTGCCTGAGTTCAAAGCAGAGAGATCGCTTTAATTTTGGTATGTTTTAATTGATGTCTATTTTTACATTTCACTGGACAAGTACTGCTTGCCTTGCTTGCCCTGATGGAACACCACTGATTTGAAGGACAGAGGGACAGTTCTGTCTTCCGAATTTAATTTTCCCAACTTCAGTGTTGGGAGAATTAAGATGGAATGATGTCCGCAATTGCCCATTCTCACTCATAGTACGCAAAAGGAGATAATCTGTGTCAGATGTGGTCTCACTACTGGAAATAGTTTAGGCAAGGATTTCGTCTGAGTAGAAGGTGGAACAGGATGGACACATGACACTCATCGCCTTGCTGTGAATTTTCTGGGCAGTTACCTGCACTGTTCTCACACAAACCCAACTGGACATTCAACAGACTTTCTGCTAGGGAGCTTGAAGGTTAACCATTTAATGTCTGATCAGACCTAGTTGAACTTTTGCATTCTTACATAAAGATCTTGAGAAAAGCTCAAGTGTTCAGTGCATGTGTGAAAATAGCTCCACAGTGTTTTGCATTTTTAATGAACTTGGAACTCCTCATATAAGGCTATCTTTATCTGGTGTTGAAACATGTAATATTTTCCACAGTGGGTGTGGTGCTTGAGCTATTCCATCATGGGTGGTGTGGCTCAACTGCATGATGGTCTCTAGTGTAAAAATTACAATAATTTTTCCTTGTAAAATCACCTGAGAGAACATGGTGAGTTGAGCATGCATAGAAACAGTAGCTAAAAGGGAATGGGGTTTAGGGAATGGTAAATTCTCTCTCTGTTCTCCCCTTGACTCTCATGGTGTTCATCTCCCAAACAGTAACACACTGAGATTGGATGTGATTACCATATTTATGCCTTCATATCTTTCAGTGCACCAGTTGATCCTATTTACAAGTCCCAAGCAGAATCCTGCTTACATGCATAAGTAAATAACTCCTCTAACACTGCTGTGCTCTGAAATTTACTGCAAGATTTATTAGCAGCAGCAACAGCGTGGCTGGTATTGTTTTCACCTTATGAGTCAGTCTGTGTCGTCATGGAAAATTGTGGTCCTGGAGACACCTACTCTAGAGGAGCTGCTCACAAAGGCTGCTTTGAGAGCAGGTGTTTATGTTATGTTTCCACATGAAGACATTAGTGGACCCCATTTATCCTTAAACATTCATGAAAAATGGTACCTTAATTACGCAGTAACATAACAAAAAGTGCTGCTCAATGAGGCAGGGCAGTCCAAAAGCAACAGAATACAAAAAAGAGGGCGCGAACAGGAGAAAACAATCGAGATGTTGATGATTTGACAAGTCTCGGGATCTTTTGCTTTTTTGAAGCAGCTGTTGGACTGGTTGTCAGAGCAGCACAGATGTGAAGTCAAACTGACTCAGGAACAAGTTAACTCGATGTACCCAAATGTAGTCAACCAACCGCGCTGTGGCATTCCTACTTTTAATTCAATTCAATTCAGTTTTATTTATATAGTGCCAAATCACAACAGTCGCCTCAAGGTGACTACGCTTTTAGAAAGGTAGTACTTCAGTCGGGAGGGAATAATTCATATATGGAGCCTAATTTATTAACCCCCATATTAGGGAAATCATGTCACTGTCCCTGAACAGTTATGAATGATCTGACACTACAAGATTTTTGATAAGACACAAACAGCAGGAATGTCCAATGAGCTTATGAAAGAAAGTCATCACTTCTGCTAGAGATCAGAGGAAGAGCTCCCTCTTTCATCACCCTGTAAGATCTGAATATTGCATACACGTACTGTCCTCTTCCTATTTGCTTTAAAAGGACAGAGAACACTGATTGATCTGTGATATATTAATTAATAGGCTACCAGAAATATCCCAGCTGTTTAAAAAAAAAAAAAAATTAAATCACAATTGCATTCAATACAATTTAATTCCCCTATTTTGTTTCTCGTATAGTTGTTGGCTTCGTTTTTTCTAGTGGATTTTCCAGCTTTAGTTTG
>VVAS01119560.1:0-12031 GCA_015103295.1 Ptychochromis oligacanthus
ATTTTTACTAAATGACAATAACATTCAGTTGTTCCTTCTTGATCAAAACATGATAGCATTATATAATGTAGTCATGTTTTTATAAAGAAAATACTGGACCCACCAGTGGGTTAGTGGGTGTTGATAAAGGTGTAATATTTCCTAAATTATACATGCTCCATCATGACAAGTTATTCTCAGTGCCCTTGGACTCGCCGTCCATCTGTAATGCTCAGCATGACTCTGCCAGTCAGTTTTGTGCAATGAATTCCTCTCGCAGTCCTTTTAACTGAGCCCCTGCTTATTTAGATTGGCACGGTCATACATTGAGATCTTCGCTAAAAATGACCAGTGAGGTATCGTAGACACTTTGATCTACGTTTGAAGACAGGTAGCAAGTGAAGGCTTTCTGTCATTTGCATAGAAATTAGAGTTTCAAAAATAAAAATTTGCCTTTGGAGTGTCTGCAGATAAATCCCTTTGGCTATTTGTTTACATTAAACTTCAGATGCCTTTGACTGTGCACTTTGCAAATATAAATCTCTCTTGTAATAACTCACAATGAGATATGCACATAAACTTATGAAGTAATGGTTAAAATATTTGTGAGGCTCTGCATGGATTTAAAGATCCTTTCAGATTATTGAGACTGTGAGTAGATCAAATGATAATAGAGGACTTGGCTGGTTTTAATAACAGCTAGCCGACCAGCTTAATCTCTCTATCCCACATTCTCTCTTGTAAATCAAATTAAACAAGATGGACTGGACAGCTGGTACCTCACTGCTATCCTGGGTAATTGGATGCTGCTCTGGTCCGGTGTCCCTCTGGCCTCATCTATTCCTAGATCATTAGCTACAAATGGCCTTTCACTTAATCTTATCCCTTAAACAAAATCTTGCACTGGATATTGCAATTTTGATTTTGGATGTCTAGAGAAAAAAAAGCATATTATATTGTAAATATTCATAATAATATTGATTTTTATATTTATGGCTTTCTTTCCAGGGTCATTATGTCTTACTTAGAAGAGCATGGGTGAGTCAATCTAGTCCAGAGAGTTATAACACATTAATGTCTATTTTATGGCATGTCTAATGTATTCTTTCAATTCTTTTTTTAGGGGGCATCAGGAGGGTGAGGACAGCCATTCTTTCATTTAATAAATATATGAGTTGCAATTTCTATCTCAGCTCAATCACACTATCACTCTTTCTTTCTCCAGAAGAAGATGAGGAGCAGGGAGAGGGAGGTGAGACTGAAAGGTTCAGTGTGGGTGGATTACATTGACCATACCTTGCAGATAACACATCAGCTACTGTTTTAGCAACCCAACAGGAGAGACATCCCTTCAAGAGAACTACGCAATTGTGAATATGGTTCACAGACTGTAATCGATGTAATGTTGGCTTCTGTACTGCTTTACACCATCACTAGCTTGGTACAAGATAAGAATTTAAAATAAGGTGGGAACTATGATGTTTTTCATTATTTCTGTCATATATACTGTTACAATGGTGGATGATCATACTATTAAACATGGTCAAATTTTCAAATAATGAATTCAGCATCTGTACAAATAATCTCTATAAGCCAAAAGATCAGACTTCAAACTCCTCTAAAAGCTCTGTTCCAGACTGACTTAAGTGTTTGAGTTGAATGCAACCGGACTTCTTTTTTGGTTCACGAGGGTGTTTCCCCTCTCATCTGAGAGGCTCCTTCAGTTCTAAAAACTCATGTGGAGTCCCAGGTATTTAAGCCCTAGCAGGGATGTCACCTTGGAGGTGGTCAAGAGAGTCCTGAGTCCTGAGATGACCCACCCTGTCATCATGTGAGTCGTGACGGTCACATGAGCCAAGGTGTGAATTCTTTGTGAGATGTTGCTCCATCCTCACCATGTGAGTTATTAATGCTGCGTTCCACTTACCTCGGATGTTGGAACTTGGAGTGACGTCACTCCCGAGTTGAGTGCGTTCCAGTATTAAAGTCAGAAAAGCAAGGCAAAACAGGATTTGTTTTGCTTCTAAGCACGGTAGAGCCATTCATGCATCAGTAAGAATACAGTGCAATGCTTGTTTTTTCACGCTTAAAAGCACAGCTGCAGCACGTTCATTGATACAGCATGGCCAATGCTCTGCTTATGGCTTATTTAGTGAGTCACAAGTACACAATTAAAAGCTTATGAGGAGTTTTACAGTTTTACTACTGCTTGCATTCACTGCCACCATCTTGGATTGTGAAGTTGGGGTTTGTGGGGCTGCTCCGCCTTTCCAAGTTGGAAATCTGATTTGAGGGGGCTTTCCAGCTGAAAATTCCGACTGGGAAATCGGAAATTCCGACTTATTTGGGAATGCACTATAAGGTCACATGGGTCAAGGTGTGAGTAGGGGTTGAATCACCTGGGAAGGGATCACAAGACTGCATTACAGGTGGCTGATAGTTGGTGTCGTAGGCCACCACCTCTGTTCGATGATTATTCAAAATGGACACTGACGGCCTCCTTTACTTGTCTCTTTTTAATGCAGTTTTTTATACTTTTGGCTCTGTATAATGTCAGTGTATCATTAATATTTTCATCTCTGGCTGTGAGTTCAAACCTTTTGTTTGTGAGAGGCAGCCAATCAGAAGAAACTTGGCTTAAAGGGAGGGGGGGCTATAACAGCTTGTATCAGACAGTGGATGAATTGTGGAGCTGGTCCAAGGCCCAGTATAAGATAAGGATTATTTTGAACTGTGAACCATGGAAAATGACTCTTGTAGAGTCCACGAATACAAAAGAATGGAGCTGTAAATGAGCATAACAGTCAATAGTTGCTGCCAGCACAGTGCCAGTGTACAGCAGTACACAAGACATGGTTGCAAAATATAACCACGGACTGCTGAGTTCTGCCTTGCCCTAGTTGCCTGTTATAGTTAAACTTGGTTTAATTTTAGCTGTTCTGTATTCAGATGTATTTGTGATTTAATCAATTGATTTACTGTTTCATTGCTTTTCTGGCTCCCATGTTGAAGAAGAACGCCCCAAATACAAGTAAGAATATACAAGAATACTATACTGTGAGCTTTTAAAATAATTTCATCAGTCAAAAACAAAGTATAACAAATCAGTACGGCTTCACGTTGTTTTACAGGCCACTGATGACGCAGCTCGGTGCACCAAAAATCCCAGAGGGGGAGAGGGTCGACTTTGATGTACGTTCTTTAAGACTGTTGTTAAAAGCAACAATTTCATGATTACACCAAAACCAGCCATAAATAAACCCGGTAAATGTGTTCCCTGTTAGGATATCCATAGGAAAAGGATGGAAAAAGATCTTCTGGAACTACAGACACTGATTGAGGTCCACTTTGAACAGAGGAAAAAAGAGGAAGAGGAGCTAATTGGACTCAAAGCAAGAATTGTAATGCCTTTCCTTATACTGCTTTCCTGCTTTGCATGCTTGTCTATTCTTTCCCCACTTGTTTGTCTGAAAAGGGGATCTTTCAGGCTGCAGTGACCATTCAGTCTCATAGTGATGAAAGAGGCATGTGTCATTTGTTTTTTAAACTATAGGAGAGCCGGAGGGCAGAAAGAGCTGAGCAGCAGCGTGTGAGGGCTGAAAAAGAGCGGGACAGACAGACACGGATTGCGGTAATTGATTATGCTATTTTATATGTTGGTTAATCCATGAAAATGCCAATGATACAACACACAAAAGAATGATTTAAGTGAAGAAAACTGCAGTAACCAGATGAAGATACACTTCAGGAGGAGAGGCAGAGGAAAGAGGACGAAGAGGCGAAGAAGAGAGCAGATGATGAGGCCAAGAAAAAGAAAGTTCTCTCCAACATGGGCGCTCACTTTGGAGGATTCCTAGCAAAGGTCAGAGGGGTTCAAGTGATCCTTTTGTAGGCAGGTGTGTCACTATATACTGCAAGTATGTGGAATGCATTTCTAGTGGACAGATAGCCTTACATGACAATGTAAGTGTTTTTCTGCAGGCAGAGCAGAAACGGGGCAAAAGGCAAACTGCAAGAGAAATCAAAAAGAAGACTCTTGCAGAAAGACGTAAGCCACTGGGGACTGAGAACCTAAAAGAGGACGGCCTGAGGTCAGTTAAAGCTTTCAGTAGATTTTGGTTAATTTTAGCAAATGTTTATTACATTTTTACAGCTATATGTTATAGATATGCCAGCTGGAAAAGTCTGGCACAAACAGTTTTGGATATTTTTGACCCTAGTTGTATACTTCGTAGAGAGAGAGCCAAGGAGATGTGGGAATGGATCTACCAGCTGGAGTCCCAAAAGTTTGACCTGACTGAGAAGATGAAGAGGCAGAAATATGAAGTTAGCCCTTTAGCTGAGAAATACAAGGTTGCTATTTTTAAAATGGGAGGCAGAATCTAATGTGCTTTTTTTTTCAGATCAATGTCCTCCTGAACAGGATCCAACATGCTCAGAAATTGTAAGTCAGTCTGCTTGTTTCAATCTACTTACACAACAAGGGAGCTAAGTGAAGAGAAGTGAAGGGTTGTATGATTTGCTTTCACTATGCAAATATTTCACAGGTCACTGACAACAGCCACACATGTGCAGGAAATGCCACAGTCTAAGCATATGGCACTTTATGAAGAGGATAGGCGAGTCTAATATATTTACATAACGTGACAGAGCAGAAAGGGGAAATAGTACTACTTCCCTTTCTTACACCCCAGCCACATTTGCTGGTTTTCTGTGAACTACTGCTTATATGCTCTTCTTAATCTTCTCTTGTCTTAATGCAGCAAAAAGGGACATGGTAAGGGGAAAGTTGGAGGACGATGGAAGTGACCTTACACACACACATGCAGGAGGCACAAACAAACAAGAAGACGGTTCACTAGTTTCCCCACAAGCTTTCAGCAACTTTGCAGTGCTCAAATAATAGTTCTTTTGTGACATTTATTTGAATGCATCAACTAATATTTATATTTGAAGGTATTAAAATGCATGTAAAAATATATTTGCCATAGTGTCATTTTAAACTGGAAATAAAATCCTATTATTATTAATTCAGAGCTGCTACCAAAAAAATACAAATTATTGTCTGAGACCTCTGACAGTTGCTTCTCTTTGGTTTGCAAACTGCTGACAAATAAGAAGTAAAATATCTATGCTGTATGGGTTTATTATTCTGTTTCTAGCATCTTGTGAGGGTAAAGCTGCTGACAGTGAGGGCAGAGTAAACAGCTTTGCTCCAATGCAACCACCTCTACTTCTTCTGCTGTATGAAAGCGGAATGGACGTCATCTCTGGTCCCATCATGCCAAGGTTCAAATCCAGCCTCCAGAGCGATGCTCTCCACTTTCTTTGCAAAGCTTGCTTCTTGCTCTTTATTCAGATCCAAAATGTACCTGAGACACATATTGACACAGAAATGCAACATAAATGCAAAGACAGCAATCACAGTCGTTAACTTTCAAGAACAGTGCCAATCGAGCTATCGGGAATATGTAACAAACTCAAAATATCTCATATACAAATGCAGATACACAGCAGAGCCACTGTAGTCCTGGTGACCATGGTAACGAGCCCTATGTTACTATAAAAACCCTCACTTGGCCAGCTCCACGACAAGCACAGCGTCTGGTGCTGCAATCTGCCTCACCATCGGGTCCAACCGGTGCGCGGAGCTTTACAACACAGACAGAGAAGGAAGCAGAAACACAGAAAATGAAACATGGTCAGCAGTCATATCAGTAGTCTGCAGTCCAGGTGACTGGAAGCTAAAGGAATCTCGTTTCAGGTTGCGTTAATATATTTTATATTTATTTAAAAAGAAATACACCTCACCTGGCAGAGAGGTAAATGGTGTTGAAGAAATTGGAGTATTTTTGCTTTTCTGGCAGTTTGCGAAGTGAGTCCAAAGGCAGAAAGGTGACAGAGATCCCATTTAGATGCATCAAATCTGAAGGGGATCAGAGAAAATTCAGTGCTGGTTTTAGTTGGTATTTTCTGTCAATGAAACATCAGAACAGGCTTCATATAGATAGGAAGTAATACACTAAACAACATGAGCACCCCGATCCCATTTATATTTCTCTTAAACATGTCCAATAAAACACTGAAAGAGCAAATGATACAAAGAAAACCAACCTTTCACCTCAGGCTAAGTCTTTTCACTGTTTTTGTCATTGTATGAAATGTTATTTTGGTTTTAACCTGCTGAAGCTGAAATCCTGCTAGGGTTTATAGTCTTTTACCATTAATAGTGACAGCCCATATGGATGTGTCCTCCTCTGCTTCTGTGTATGGCTGAGAAGTAGTGGGGCAGCCCCGTCTGCTGGACAGGGATTGGAACAATCCCTGCACGTTTGCAAAGGAGATGTCCTGGGCAGTCTGTGGATGTGAGGAGATGACGGATGACAAAAAACAGACAATAACATATTAAGAAATACGCACAATTTGACACCAGTAATGAAAAGGTAATGAAGACAGAACTGCTTTGTACATTTCACCTTGATGTGCTGCCCATTCTGTGTCTTCAGCAGAGTCTTGTCATCGGTTTCGATGCCAAAGGACAGGTACGGACTAGAAACAATGTCTCCCCAGTAGCCCCTGATGGCCACTTTTTCTCCTTTCTGTGCAGACACGTGCACAAAATCCGCTTCATTCATGCCATCTTATTGTACAGAAGAAATGTGTAGAAAAACAGATAAGTGATTACCTGACTAAACACTCTTGAAGACAGCACACTGGGATTGGTAATTTGGTAGATGCCTTCCCTCATTTCGAATGCCAATCCCTGTTCCCGCCATCGTACGTATTGCTGTTTGCTGATAACGCCACACTGTAGACAGCAAGCAGAAAAAATATATTTGAAATTCTTCAACCAACTTTTTATTTTCAATAACTGGCCACACCAGAAGAAAGCACACAAAATGTTCACTTACCCCTTTCTCATGAAGCTTCATTGTAAGATCCCAGTCAAAGCAGCCCTTCTTGGAGTCATAGCGTGTCCCAAGATGTTGCCTGACCCGATAATCCCAGGCTTGGGACATGATAGGAGCAGCACGCTCTGATGATGAAGACCGAGGCTGGATCCATGACTTGAAAATCCTGGCCAGTTCATCTCGCTCCTTAAACTATACAAATTATCATGACTCAGTGGATAAAATATGTAGGCTTTCTCTGAATTTGTGAAGCACTTGCACAGCAACATTTTGATGATTATTTGCGGTACACCATGTATAGTCCCACATGGGTGTCACTGAGCATGCCTCAGTGTCTGATTAAGAAACACAGAAGCTTGTTGAGCAGGTGTTTGTACCTTAAGGAGATTTGTGTTGAGACAGGCATGTGTGGCCGTCTCCAGTTTTTCAGTAACAGACAGAGAGAGTTGTGATGCCACACGCTGCAGTATTTCCTCTGTCTGGCTGCGGATTTCACTGTTCCCAAACACCTCCAGGAAAACTTCAGTTTTCTCTGAAAATTGAAAACAAGCACAAGTAAAACTACTGGTTTAGGACACAAATCTAGCTTGTATAAAATGAATAATTTATCAAAATCCCACCTACCATTAATTCCCATGCTGTCCTGGGGAATCAGTGCCAGGTAGAGGAGCAGCAGCTGTCTAGCCACCACCTCCATGCTGTTTTCTATCACCCATATCTGCAGTGCGGCAAAAGAAAATATATTTGTAGCTCATAGTAAAGTAAGTCATCTGTAGTCAGGGGTAATATCAGAGTTTAAGAGACTTAGACTCACATGGACATTTTGTTTGTCTTGCAAACTGGCAGTTGTCTTCAGAATATGTCGTGGATCTCCACTGCCCACCAGTAAAACATTGACGTCTCCTTCATATCTCTCAGGACCTGGTCAGAGAGAGAGAGAGAACATACGCTATACTCAAGGGATAGATACTGAACCTCAGTAATTTTAACTACCAGGTATCTGTAGCACTGAGGATCAAAAACTGGCATGTTTTTCTTCATACTGAACTTACAGACAAATCATAATTTTTGACTTTATTAAAGTTTTTATGGCTGGTGTGTTTTCAAAGTACTTTCTCTTTAAAACACAATTATTGTAAAAAAAAAACAATGGATTCTTTTCATCAATGAAAGAACAGGTTCCATATTAAAAGACTGAAAAAAGTCTTGGTTTTGGAGGAAAATGTATGTATAATACAGCATAATAAGCACACACTTCCTGTGCTATTTAAATGGTATGGAGAAAACCACAGAAACATGTTCACAGCAAAAAAAAAACAAAACACTACATTGGTTACTAACAACACATAATCAGTTGCTTTAAGAAAAAAGTAATAACTGTGTTGGAGGAAGTTCACAAACTAATATGTTTAACTTATTTTTGGCCTTTTTTATGTTTTTCAATCTAAAATATAAGATAAAGTAGATTGTTTTAGTGTTTCTTACAGAGATTTCTGCTTTGTTGTACATTTCCAAACTAATAAAACTTCTGTTTTGTGTTGTATTACCTCCCAGTAGAATATAAAACCCACTATCCATCCATTTTCTACCGCTTATCCAACTCAGGGTTGGGCCACTAGGGTTATATAATACTATTCGATACTGCATTATAGCTAAAACTTATGCATTCAAAAGTAAAATGCACCAGTTTGTGTTCAATTATTACATTACTGTATTACTGGATCATTATTGTTGATGTCATAACATAAACAATTGTTAAGTGTTGTAGACGGTCAAGGTAAAGCAATTTTTTTATAAAGCTAGCTGTTGAGCAGTTTGTACTTCAATAAAGTATCATATGTTTAAAATCACTTCGTATGTTACAATTTGAAGTAACTGTAACAGCTAAAAAATGTATTTCATTATGTACAAGTAAGTAAATACAGCATTTATAATGAAGAAATAAAAAAATTTAATCAAAAGGATTTTTAGGAATTTTGACTGATCATGGAAATGAACAGGCTGGATTTGTCTCCAACAAGGTCACTAAAAAGTCTTATACAATTCATGTTTCTTTATTGCTTTATTGTGATTATATTTCCAAGTGCACTTCCCCCTTTTTAAAGTACAGTTTGCCTTATTTTTCACATCAACATTCTTCACATATTTATATTGACATTAAGAGTAAAAACCTACCAGTTTTATATATTATCTATTTGATTTGGAACATTAATGAGCGCTCTCTTTTTCTCACAGCTTCACTGATCACTTCTCTATCTCTTACCTCTTCTAACTAGGCAGTGTCACAACACTGCATGTACTGCTTATTTCGCATGTCACTGCATCACACACTGCATACATATGCCTAATGTCGACATATTCTCTATGTATTATGTATTTATGTGTGTGAAACAAATATTTCTATTTTAAATAAACACAATTAGGCATAAAAAAGGAAGAAAACATCACAGCG
The DNA here is from genome assembly GCA_015103295.1 of Ptychochromis oligacanthus. NCBI lineage: Eukaryota > Metazoa > Chordata > Actinopteri > Cichliformes > Cichlidae > Ptychochromis > Ptychochromis oligacanthus. The sequence continues at coordinate 9,343 of VVAS01119560.1, forward strand.
AATCGCACAGTCCTGTAGCTACTCTGATGCACGTGTGCAGAAGGATCAGAGGACCCTCGTGCATTTTGGGCCTCTCACCGACGCGGAGCAGGTCGCGCGCAGGACTGAAGCCCCACCAAGTGATGCAGCCCGCGCCCTCAGATGTCCGTCCAGCGCTCATACTGCGAAGGAAGACAAACGAAGCCGGACACCCGGCTGGTTCACATCAAGACTAAAGAAACAGGGGTACGCCAGCGTCCATATCTTAACACAAAGCCAGTTGGTACAGAGCTCATATAGCATAGCTTAGCATAGCACGAAAGTTAGCTAACTATAAATGTACTGCGGCTAAAACAAAAAAAAAAAACCTTTTAATGTCATCTTATGAATACAGCTATTGCCCAAAGGCGCAACTAACTTTAATACGGTGATTAAAAACCTGCTAACGATTTCAAATCTCACCTAATCCACTCTGTGAGTACAACTGTAGAAAGTTTGCGTCAGAAATTAAGTTTGGGTTCTGTTGCTAGGCAACGCCTTTAAAATGGGATCATAGACGCCCTCTACCGGTGAAAAGCGTGAACTAAATTCTGCGCTGCTCTATTTTAAGCACCCTTGCATTATTACAGTAGGAGTATAATGCATATACCAATTCCATATTATATTTAATGTAATTAAAAATAAATAGAGCGTTTTTGTGAAACTTTCCATTGTAGGTTTATTTGCATTTTTCAGGACTGTGTTGCACCACAGCACTACAAAGTGAGCAAAAAGGCCCGAAGTACATAAGATCTAGAAACTCTACCATGTCTTCAGAGCCTACAAACTATTCACACCACTGAGTAATTATGTGAATAATTCCCCTTACGCATAATTCCCCTTATGGGCTTACGCAAAAGATGCACATTTACATATAAGTGGTTTCCAAGTTTACAAATACAGAGTCATTTTGGTTCATGCTATGAGGTAACTACGGGGAGTCAAGGTTTTAATAACAATCAAATATCAAAAATTGTCTGTACATCACAGATGCACGCATACACCCCTACGCACACATTAATGTGTCTCAAGAGAAACAAAATGGAAGAGAGAACATGCAAATTGAGAAAACACCAGGTTTAACAACAAGTAACATATTGGCAGCATTCAGTACTCCGCTCAGGTGTGAGTCTAACGAGGTTTTGCTTTGAGCGCTGCATCCACCTCCTCTTCAGGCAGGAGAGTGTGCCACTGGGCTACTGGACGTCTGGGATTGGCAAGCATGTCTGACCAGTGGCGCAGGCCGACTCCTGTAGCTCCATAACCCATGAAGGTCTTTCCAATGGGGTCATTGCTCCCAAGTTTATCATAGTCGAATACTGTTATGACAACCTGCACTTTCTGAACGGCAAAAGAGAAACGCATAATCAAATCACTCGTGCTCACACAGTACTTTGTGTTACATTTCAGAAGTGATTACTGGTATAAAGGGTACCTGTATTTGCTCAAAGGGGACATCAAAGCTGAAACTCTCATTAAAATAAGGATTGAGTGTGTTTTTCTTGACTGTTGTCTTCTTCTTTTTAATCCGTTTCCCATTTTGTTGCAGAACGATCTTCACATATGGGTCTTACGAAAGAGGAAGAAAAGGTGAGTTGCATTATGTGTGTCTATTTCAGTTCCTTATGAGACTTGAGCATTTATTTATTTGACAGAATGATGATACTGTGAGGTTTGGTTACCTGATAAACCTCCAACATCCATTTTCTTAAGATTCTTTGCCTCCATGATGTTCACTGTCAGTTTTCCAGCAGTGGGCACATAGCGTAAGGAAATGCAAATATCACCGAGTTTTTCCTGCTGGAGTGAAATTTTGTGAAGATAATATTGAAAGGATTATGTCTTGATTATTATTGTTCAGTGCAAATGTTTATCCTTGAAATGTACAAGAACTGAAACTGAAACTAAAGACACAGCACATCATACCTCTTCCTTCTCGCCACTCTCTATGTCCCTCCATTGTTGCATTGGCTGGCCCAAATCAACGCTGTTCATGGGAATCTTTATTTCACCAATCATGTCATGCTTGGAGAAACGATCAAAGTCAAAAACCTGCAGCACTAAAGTCTTTCCACCCAGCTCTGCATATGGAATCTAGAGAGAGGAAATTATGGAATTGGGATTTAAAATATGTCTACATGTAACAAAACATCAAAATCCAGATCATAGCAGCGTGAAAACATTTCAAAACATATGGTACTGTTATTTTTTAGGGGAGGAACAGATTGGCAGATTAACGGGAACAAAAGTCTAAAGAGGAAGTAGAGACCTAGTTGTGCCCAACGAAGGGTGAAAAGCAACATGTCATTAACAGCCCGAGGCACAGCTGAGGCACTCAAGCTGTGATTAAGGCAAAACACTGACAACATTAAGTCAACAAAGGCACGCTGGGCAAGTGGTACCTTAAAGATGAAAGTCTCGTTGAAAACAGGGCACAAGTTTTTGCGCTGAACCTTGGTCTCATACTTCTTCTTTTTGTCTGGCAACAGAAAAACTTTGACATAGGGGTCCGAGGTTCCCCCCATGTCCATAGCAGCAAGGTCCTGAGCCTGAAGGATGCCCACGATGAGCTTCAGAGGAAAGAAAACAAGTGTCAGAATACTAAAACGAGGTGTGAAAAACATTTTTGTTAACTGGAATAAAAATAAAAACTAGACTTTTGAAAAAAAAA
>VVAS01119562.1:0-10079 GCA_015103295.1 Ptychochromis oligacanthus
GCCCAGACCTCCCTCTCCCCAGCCACCTCCTCCAGCTCATCCGGGGGGACACCGAGGCGTTCCCAGGCCAGCCGAGAGATGTAATCCCTCCAGCGTGTCCTGGGTCTACCACGGGGCGTCCTCACAGTGGGACATGCCCGGAACACCTCACCCAAGAGGCGCCCAGGAGGCATCCTTATCAGATGCCCGAGCCACCTCAACTGGCTCCTTTCGATGTGGAGAAGAAGCGGCTCTACTCTGAGGCCCTCCCGAATGACTGAGCTCCTCACCCTATTGTTTCATCTTCTGTTATCAAACCAACAGTCACTCTGTCGTCACAAAACTGAACATTAAGAACATCAGATTTGTTGAATTCATTACTATACAGAGGAAATATGACTGGAGACATAACACTCCACCGCTGACAGTGTTAGCGGTAATAGTAGATGATACTGCAGCGTTTCCTCCAACACACAGTGTTCTATCAGTGAAAAAGGACCACCTGATGTTTGTGCTGTTAACCTTTGCGTTAAGAAATGTGGTCTTAAAGTATTAAATGCAGACGAGAAGTCCATAAACGTAGGACACACGTATTGCTGTGGTTGATCCAGATGACATTAAATTCTGTGCAATGCATCCAAAAGAGCTGTGTTCCTCCCTCTTTAATATGCAGACTGAAGTGGGTCCAACAGAGCTTTACAAGAAGTTTATAAATGCTGTATTTTAACTCAAACTGTGATTTTTTTCTGAACCTAACAAAGTTTTTATTGCCTAAACATAACCAAGTTGTTTGGGTCTGTGGTGTGAGCGGCACATTGATTTGCTCCACAACACGGAGCCCCTCCAACCTCCAAATGTGGACTTTTTCACCCTTTAAAAGTTGAAGATATTAATTTTGTGGACATGGAAACAGATCAATACATAAGAGACCAGACAGATGAAAAATCATTCAGAGACGCAAAAATAAAGGTGGGCAATTTCCAGAAACATGAACCTCTAGATTAGAGGTCGTGACTGTCGTGAACCGCAGTGAGACTGTGTGAGCGCATTGTCTGTAGTCACCAGTTTCAGATTTTAGATTTTACACTGAAAAAATAAATAAACTGAAACATGCAGTTAGTTTCTGAACTATGGTGTTTTGGTGAACATTTAACATGACTTTCTCAGCCTTGTTGACTCTGTGGTTATGACTTTTGTCATGTGTCAGATGTCCACAAAGCAATGAGACATGTCTCATGAGTCTACAAAGGTAGAGGTGGAGGTTTCTTACAGTATAAGTGCTGTTTGCTTGCTGAGATTATGAATCTCTTTTGCGAGAACTTCCTGGGTTTGTAGATGGTGGTTCTCCCACCAGAGGTCAGAGAGAAAACACAAGAACATGAAAACTCCACACAAAATCTGAATCCAGAAGCCCCTTTCAGTAAGGTAACCACTGAGCCAGTGTTCTGGCAGTGGAGTGTTGGGGCATGGCCAGAGGAACCACCTTGAGTATTTTGGTGTGAGTCCATCAGTGTGGATTTTAGGGGGGACCCAGGACATGCCCTCCCCCAATAATTACAAAACATATGTTTGTCCTAACAGAATTACTTAGAAAAGCTGCAGGTCATTAACCAGGGAGGAGCCAGGTCTCCTATTAGGATATTTTTGTCGGTGACCTAAAAAAGTACACCCCGATTTTCAAACGTAAAAGTTTGGTTGCTCACTTGCAAACTGATCTTAAGGAAATGCTGCCTGACCTTTTGATTTTCAGATGTTTTTGACATTTTTTTAAGGTGCAGAAAGTTTAAAACATGGCTTCATAAAATCCAAGTGTTGACCATTTAAAACAAATACACTTACAATTGATGTTAACAGGTGCCACATGCACATTTAAGCGGGTTACTTTCCCAAACACAAGATGCAAAAGCAGCCTGATATCAGACACAACAGTTAAAATGTTAACACTCTGACTCTGACGTCTAGAGCCAAACACAGCAGAGGACAGAAGAGTGAATCATGTCTGTATGCATGCTGACTCAGCAGGGCTATTAAATGGTAAAAAAAAAAGAAAAAAAGTTCAGAATACATATTTAAAAGCAAAAAACCAGAGAGCCTCACAACATTATATTATAGTTTAAGTTGAACTGTTTCCTGCTGTCTGATTTTCTTTCCATGAATAAAGATGTTTTCACCAAGAAATGAAGCAGAAAAGGTTCAAATTGATGCGTAAAGTGCAGGAAATAAGTGTCCTCTCAAATGTTTACCACGAGTGGCTCTCATCACTTTATTTAAACTTGCAAAGTTGGGCATCACCGGGGACTTGGGGTGCCTCCAGCCCTCCCTTGAATATGACCGGCCCCTCCAATCCCCACCAACCAGTTCTACAGTTACTGTCAATCTTAATGTCCGCTGCCACTGGATGAGAGCATGGACAGGAACCACCCGTGGAATGTAACTTTACTTTACTGAAGTACAATGTACTTCAGTAAAGTAAAGTTACATTAAAGTAAAGTTTAATGTACTTGTACTGTACTGTAGTATTTCTGTTGTGCTTCTTTCTACTCCACTATATTTTGGATGCATATATTGTATGATTTATTCCAAACCATTTATTTTAAAGCTTAAGTTGCTTCTTATTATGCAAAATTGAAAATATAAATCCACTAATATATGATGCTGTATATAAGCAACTAAAATCATACCCAGCTGAAACATTAAAGTGATTTACACACTAATGAATCAATTAGTATGATTCCGTAATATCATGAGTATGAACCCACTCAGGTTCAGATCGGGCAGGTAATGATCACTTTTACTTTGGGTACTTTAAGTAGATTTTAATGCTAAAACATTTGTAACTATTAGTATAATGACTTTGGCTGAGAGACTTCTTTCACCACTGTTTCTTTTAAAAACAAAAAACAGTTTTAACCTGTTGTGCAGCTACTTTTTGTGCAATCCATCGGCATGAGGGCACCGAGCTGCACATGACCCTGAAAATCATACCCGATGTTTTTGCTCAAATATTCTAATATTAAACAGTAAATAACTCATACAAGTCTAAAACTAAGTCCAGAGCTTTACACCAGAACTTTGTTTTTAATTCTTTTCTCTCCCGTTCATCATCTCATAACCGCCTCAGATCTATCTAGAGCAGAGGTGTCAAACTTGCTTTATTTCATACATCCACGTACATCCCGGTGTGACGTGAAGTGGACCGGACCAGTAAAACCACAGCATAATAATAGGCCTATTAACAGATTTCACTACCAGCTAATTTCCATCTGCAGTCCCTGGGCAGGAAAACACTATTAAATGCACAAAAACATATCCAAGATTTGCAGTACAAGTATATTAAAAAACTGCATCTCTAGATTTGTTCCACCACTATTAAGATGTCAGATATTCTTCTCTAACTGATGCTGTTACGTGAAGGATGTGAGTACATGTTCCCCTAGCTCTGACAGCGTTTAAAGTTTTCTCCATCTACAGGGCGATGTCGCCACCCTGTGTCCATATGAAAACACTACAGCTTTATCAGCCAGAGTCAAAAGCTCAGTGATCAAATTATAGTTTTCCCCTCAAGAAAAGTCCAGCTGGTGAAAATAGTGTGAGATGCACGACTGGAGGAAAAATATCCCAAATAAAAATGAGTGTATACAGGACTCAAGATCACAGCACAGGAGAAGGAAATGAGATAATCATGTTTTGTCTTGTCTATTTTCAATGGTTTGTAATGAAAATTAATCATATTTCCTTATTTTTTGTATTTCATTTTTCTAAATGTTTTTTTTTTTATTTATCTTTTAATTAACTGTTTTTAAGGTATTTCTGTAGTTTAAACGAGTGTTTAAACTCCTGCTGTGCAGCACTTTGGTCAGTGTCTGTTGGGTTTAAATGTGCTACAGACCAGAACATCTCAAAGAATTTGAATATCTTTAAAAAAGCTATTTTTTGTAATTCAATTAAAAAAGGTAAACTTTCCCATATTCTATATATTACCTGTAAAGTGAAATATTTCAAGCCATTTTGCTGTTTTAATTTTGATGATTACGACTTATATTTCATGAAAATCAGAAATCCAGTATCTCAGACTATTAGAATATATCCTAAGAAAATTCAAAAAGGGATTTACATACAGAAATATCCAAAGTGTGTGTTCATTTCAATGCTGGGTTGGGGCTCCCTTACAACAAATTACTGCATCATTGCAATGTGTCATGGAGGTGATACGCTCGTGGCACTGGGCAGGTGTTACTGAAGTCCAGGTTGCTTTGATAGCGGCCTTCAGCTCGTCTGTATTTTTGGGACAAATGTTTCACATCCTCGTCTTGACAATACTCCACAGATTCTCTGTGGGGTTCAGGTCAGGTCAGAAAGCTCCTTCCAAATGGTCTGCAAGCCATTTAGTAGCAGTTTTAGCACTGTGGGCAGGTGCCAAGTCCTGCTGGAAAAGGAAAGCTGCATCTCCATAAAGCTTGTCAGCAGATGGAAGCGTGAAGTGCTCTAAAATCTCCTGGTAGACGGCTGCTTTTGACTTTGGACTCAATGAAACACGGTGGACCAACCACCACCAACGCCAGCAGATGACATGGCGTCCCAAATCATCACAGACTGTGGAAATATCACACTGGACTTCAGACACCTTGGATTCTGTGCTTCTCCACTCTTCCTTCAGACTCTAGGACTTTGACTTCCAAACAAAATGCAAACTTTACTTTGATCTGAAAAGAGGATTTTGAACCACTGAGCAACAGTCCAGTTCTTTTTCACCTTAGCCCAGGTAAGGTGCTTCTGACATTGTTCAGAAGTGGTTTGATATTAGGAATGCAACAGTTGTAGCTCCTTTCCTGAAGACGTGTGTGTGGCGGCTCTTGATGCACTGACATCACCCTCAGTCAGTCGACTGGTTTGTTTCACTTTTGCCGGAAAACAAACTCAGTCACACGAGGGCAGAGCTCTTCTTTTTTTTTTAATAAATATTTTGTTTCTTAATCTTTATCTGAAACGAGGAAATCCTGAACTAACCTGAAGTACTCTGACATTCAGTCCTCTCTAAGTCTCTACAAACATTTCACAATTTGCAGGAAAATGACAAAAGATGAGACACGTTACTGATCTGAGTTCATCTTTAATGACACAAACAGCTGCTTCACAAATCAGCTCATCACCATCATCCATCCATAAATTAATACACCCTAAAAAACTTCAAGGGAACGTTTGATTTTCATGGTCTCCAGATTATAACCAATCAGCTCTCAAAATACACACTGAAACTAAATACACATAACACATATTTTCAAATGACTGAAATCAAACCAAAGAAAAAGAAATGACCAAAATTTGAAAACGAGAAATCTGAATAATCACACTCAGCTGCTCGTCTCCTCGCATGACAACAAAACTACAAAACGTTGTAACATCCAGTTCGGAAGAAAAAAAAAAAGAAGAATTATTGCAGTTTATTCAACAGTCGGATGATTAGAAACTCTAAAACAGCCACATTAGCAACGTTCAACATTTCAGGACAATTCTGTCTTTGTGAGTCTGAAACTCTACTCTCCAAATAAAATCCTGATGTCCTGAGCAGGTTAACACTTCATATTTAAAGGAAAAAAAAAACAAAACATAAACCCACTTAAAATAATGCCGAGGCCTCATGTTGAATCTGTACCTTTACTACAAAGACCACTGGGCTTAAACTCTGATCAACGTCCCACGCTGGCATGGTTTGTTTTTTTTAGGCAGAATATCAACTGCAAATGATTAAATAGATTCAATTATTTTTAGACTGTTTTTAAGGAAAAATCCCTGCCAAAACAACTCTCCCACAGACTCTGGATTCTCCTGACCAGCCAACCAGGTCTCACAGCAGTTTGTGAAATAGTAACAAAAAAGTAATCCATTTGTTTGTGTTCATGGACTTGATTCCAGCTATCAGACCCACTCCTCCTGTTGGCTGTTATGAGTGAAAATTTGTTTGTTTCCAAAAATACTTGAGCAACCATCTTTGCGCGAGTATTGCATACTGCAGATGGGTGAAGTTGGAAGCCACCTTAATCCAATGAAAGCTTGGACATGGGCAGGGTTGGGCAGATTCAGACATTCATGTCCTTCCCCAAACACATACGATTCTGCATATTTAATATTAATGAAGACAGAAACTGAGGACTCTCTTGGATAATGTCATAACTCTAGAGGCCCACGAGTTTCAGTTGTAGCAGGTGTGATCAAAAAGTTCTGAAAAATCAAAAACTGCCCTGATCTCTCCCGTTCATGGTCATCTTCTCAGGCATGTCCAGACAGCTTCCAGAGCAGCTGCTTTTCTTTTTTTCTTTTAGGTCTGACCTCTTAAGGGGCTTCCACACAGGAAGTGATACACTCATAGCGCATCACTTCCTGTGTTGTGTCAAACTGACCTGACTTTCATGATCGTCGCTGGTGATAAGAGCTGGATCTGAGGAGTCCACAGTATCCAAGCTCAGGTGTGTTAGATCTGGAGCGGGACCTGGACCATGCTCATCTTTTGAATTTGTCCCCACTGCACAACTCATTGGGGACAAATCCCCAGTGGGTTGTCCGACATGTCATTGCAGACTTCAATATGTAACGTCCTGAGTGTCTGAGGGACAACACTCAGCGGATACAGCCTGAACTGTGGTGCCAGCATGGTGCATTGAAAACACAGTTTTTGATTTTTGGCCACATCAACAACCTTTGCTCTCCTACCAGGCCAGATCAGCTTCCCTGCAACTTTGTCTACTTCCTGAAAAGTGGAATGACCACTGTTTTGACACACTGGAGGAGATCCAGCACCCATGGCAGAGGCACAAGGGGACATAATGAAACTTCCACTGAATGATCTAAAAACAGCAGCCAGTCCAGAGGTTCACGAAAAGATTTTCTTGAATGGGAGAAATTTTTTGTTTTTAATGGGCCCATGAAAAGAAACTTTTGATCACACTCACAAACCTTTGGAGATGAAGCGTTGTGAATTAGAACCATTGGAAGTTAAAAGGCTTGATGGTGAACTTCAAGTTGTTTAAGTTGTTACCAGCTCATGACACATTTTCACACTCGCTGATTATGGGTTTCTTGCCAATGGACCATGGGAACTGTGGTAAACTTTTCCTTCTTCTCTTTCATGTATTCAAGCTTACAGCTGTTTTTATTGAGGAACCAGATATTCAGTAACACAATTAACCATTTTGACCTACAATGACGGTTTCCCGTTAAAACATTTTCTATGGCACAAAAATCAATCAACAGTCACCGGAAATACCAGCTAGGTGGGAGCCGATCGTCTCGATTCAGCTGAAGCCCAGAGTCATTCACTTCTTTTCTCCACTACAACCACCAAAGTTTAAATGAAAATGGAGGAAAACCTGAACGTTCTTCCACTTCCTGATTCTCTACAAGGTGAAACAGCTTCGAAAAGGTAAAAGAAAAGGCAGGAAACAACAACAGGAAAATAGCTGCAGCAACTGTGCTCAACACTCCTGGATGGCTTCTCTGCAGCCTGAGAGGCAAAACTCAGGGCTAACCCCAGTGTTCCCACTAAAAAACAAAAAAAAACAAGACAACACATTCTGCTCACACTGTGGTCAGGTCAGGTGTCTGCGTCCTAAAAACACTCCAGAGGTGCTTCCAGATGTGTCACTGCCTCCCACTGTAATCACATGATGAGATGAAGGCACAGATGCTGAGTGACAGGTGGACAGCAGCCAATCAGAGAGGAGCCACAGAGGGAGCGACTGTAAAAAGACAGAGAGCACTTAGACGACTTCACTCCAGAGGTTCACATGACACAAAGCCCGCGGGCTCGGCTTCTGCGACAGCAGCAGCGGCTTCTTCTTCTTCACCTCCTTCTCTCCTCCACACTCCCTCTCTCTTTCTGTCCAGCTCTCAAGTGCGCCTCCTCTTGGCTCCTCCTGGACTCGCTGGGTTGGAAGACGACAGAAGCTTCTCAGCTGCTCGACTCCTCTTCCTCTTCTCCGCCTCTTTGCCTCCGCTACCACTTCCTCCTCCTCCTCCTGCCGCCACTGCTGCTGATCCTCCATCGCTTCCTCCCTTCTCCTTGTCTCGCTCTCTCTCCTTATCCCGACTGCTGCTCGTTCGCTCCGACATCTTCACAGAGGAGTTACTCCCTTAGGGAGAGAGAGGGAGGAAAACAATCATATTAACACAAAACCGATGGAAAATACGCATCGTGGTCGAACACTTGTGCACTCTAAACTCCCCAAACTGCAACATTTTAATGTTAAGATGTGATCACGTTTTCCATTTATGGCTGTGGCAGCTAAACCGAAAGCCACTGAAAGGTGTCTTTTTATTCAGTGAAACAGCAGCAGAGTCCAAACTTCTCCTTTGTGCTTGAATGAAGATTTATTGCTCACCATTCATGACCTTTAAAACCATAAAAAAAACAGTCCGTTAATCTCCCAGCAGTCAAAGTTTTCTCCAGCACATCAAAGCAGCTTTGTGTGGCATGAAGGTCAAAAAATAATTTTTGATCTTCTGTCTAGTAACACCTGCCACCTGAGCTGACATTTCCTACCTCATAAGCATCAACCTATAGAGCTACAAAAGAAAGCCAAAAACTGCAGTTCCTCCCATGGCCACTTCAGGCTGACTCCAAAAACTTTACAGCAGAAATAAAAATGTCTCCAGCCTGCTACAAAAGAGACAAAAATAAAAAACCAAACAAACAAAAAACAAAACATTTTTTGCGGATGTCAGGGGTCAACGATTGGCGACGGCTCATCAAACACTGCAATTCTTAGCTCATTTCCCCATCAGTGCATTAAATTAATATCATTATTATGAGATTCATAACATAGGGAATCTTTGTCACTATAGCTTCATGTCGCATCTCCACATACAATCGCAACATGGACATGTCTGGGTACAGTTCACTTGACTGGGCCCAGAATACTTGGCTAATCTTCTTTTTCTCCATGGATGTGCCCTGGACCTCAGGTGGTTCATGTCTTGGCCCTCAGTGGAACCTACTAATCAGTGGATCCTACCTGTGGATCAACTTCTCCCCGTCCAGCTTCAGCAGTGTTGCTCGCCCATCCAAACCTTTCCAACATCTGACACTTTTAAAACCTGTTAGAAAACCCATTTTTATTCTTTGGATTTGTTTTAATCAACCTTTTTGTTTTTTTTAAATCTGTCTTATTGTTTTATATTTTATTCTTCTAGTTGTACAGCGCTTTTTAAAAGTGTTATATAAATAAATCTGACTTGACAGACTTCTGCAAGCGTCGTCATCATCAAATGAGAGCAAACAGAACGAGGATATTTCAGACTGCTGGTTTGAATTTTAAATCAGAGCATAATTTGACTTCACGAGACGCTCGTTTATCTTGTCTCCTTAAATTTTTAAGTTTTTGTCATTTAAAAACTCCGCTGTGTGTGTGGAGGACGTGACGAAGAGTTGAGGAGAGACAGGCAAAACATTTTACACAGAAAATAAAGCAACTGGACGAGTCGGTAGGACTACAGGTCAAAGGTAAAGAAATTAACGAGCCAGCAGAAGTTATGACTTAACGCTGTTTTAGCTGTTCAGCTGATATCAGTGTCCCTCTCACCCACGCGCTGTTGAGTTTTTCTGTGCTTGGGCCACACATTGTGCTTTATGGAGGGTGGATAGTGCTGCTCTAATGGGTGCATGTTAACCTCCTCTGCCGCCCTGCCACGGCGGCGATGCGTCAGGGGAACGACAGGACGACCGGACTGTGGAACGGATCGTCCAACCCTAGCGGTCAGGGTTAAATCTCCATCTTTTTCAGCTCAACTTCCAGCCTTAGTCATGACTGACCTCTGGTGCTCTGAGTTGTGCATTACAACAATATATTACAGAGCATGCTGGCGTCAGTTTAATCCTGTAAAACCTTACATGTTATCAAAATATGTCAAATTGCTCCTGCAAGCAGACAAACAGTGATTTCCAAACATCCTGTTTAGTATGGCACATTATATATATGTACATGTACAAAACTGGTGCTTTGCAGCAATATTTGGTTTATTATATGAGATTGTGTCCTAACGGGAGGTGGAGCTTATTGAGAAACTGAAGTGGGGGGGGCAGGAGGCCACAAAAACCTGGAGATGGG
>VVAS01119563.1:0-10024 GCA_015103295.1 Ptychochromis oligacanthus
TGGAGTTGATGAGCCAGCTTTGAATTCCATCCGGGATAATAAAAACATGAGTCACCCACAGCTTTATAAGAAAGCAGAGTCGTCTGCTGCCTGCAGTTATTATCACAAGATATTTTGCTTCAGATTAATAACCATGATGAGTATATTAAATAGCGAACTATACTGTATAAAGTAATCAATTAATGTGCTAAACGCCTTTTTTGAGACCTTTTTGAGCAAAAGTTTGTCCAATAGCAGCAGCAGTCTCCTGCTAAAGTATCCAGTGCATTGTCAGTGCTTGAGTACATATATTCTTGGCATATTGATAGCTGATAGCGTATCCTGAACAGGGTTATTAGTACCCCAGGGGCTTTTTTTTCCCCAATCCCACAAGATATCCTTCTCTGCTGACATCCTACGCGTGATTGGCTGAGTGGGCAGTTGGCATACTTTCCTTGCCTTCCCTGTAGTGTTACTTCATTCCCTTTGGCTGTGTTAGAGGTGATGTAGAGTTCATTTTAGAGTTACATCCTAGCTGTCAGGTCTGTGGTAGAGTTTGTGCGTTAACAAAGAGAAGTCTTCTGAAATCCAAATGGAAAAGAGTAGCTGGTGGGGAGACTAGGAATTCACAGTCCAGCATTTTCAGTCCTGATACAAATGTAAATCTACACAAAATAATACATAGCAAAATTTTATTAATGTTATTTACTTAATTTAGTTGCAGTAATTTAATTTCAGCTCAGTGTGATAGTTCTGTCATTTGAGGTCATCCTACTTTCTCTTCTCTCTTCCTCTGCTCTCTGTTTCACGGTGTGTACCCGTAATCACACAAACCGAGTGGAGAAGACATAGGGAAAAGGGAAAGCGAGAACGATCAAGTTGATGTCAATTCATCACATTACAGTAGGCACAATATAAGTCTCCCAACAAATGTTAAATCTAACCTAAAATTAAGAGAGAGAGAGAAAGAGGGCAGATGTGGAAAGCACAATTGATGGCTACATTGATGGCTACATCAGCCTTTGTCAGAGATACCCAATCCAAGTGCTTGACTCAGTATCGGAGCAATATCCGATATAAGTATTGGTTGGTTGCATCCCCGAAGGAAATGTATAACCTAATTACCCTGCAAATCCACAATCCTACCCAAATCCAATGCTGATGTTGTCTGTGCATTGATTTTTAATAACTGGAACATGTGTGTATTCATGCATATTTGTAAACGTGTTTGTATGTATGCGTTTCTCGGTGGAGTATATACTCTGACATATGCCTGCAGGTTTGCACCAAACTGAGTGTGAAATGGAAGCTTTTCACAATGACACCCAATACTTGACACATCCAGCTGTGAATCTACAATCAATACAGCAGCACATATTAGACTTTAGTGCAGAATTGTTCTTTTTCTCCACCTCAGTTCTCCCACTGTGATCAATACAAAATTACAAACCCTGCCTAGGTCCTACAGTTGCATCTTGCTTTGGAGCAAGGATTAACATGAGGCAGCTAGCTCAGATTGCTGGCACACGTTACAGTACATGTAGCTATGTATTTTCTGTCTTCCAATAATAACTAAGTCTAGCTAAAGCCAAGATCCCAAATATTAGTGGTAAATCAGCAGTGTTGTAAGTTGTCGTGTTCTCATGCTGTATGTGAGCATAGAAGGTATGGAAGTATGTCAGTGTAGGGACACTATGCAGAGCATTAGATCCCCTTATACAGTAGATATTAGAATGTTTATACACATTCCATATTTAGATCAAGCAGCTACTAGGTTTAAATGATTTTATGAATGCGTGTCTTGGTGTCCCCCTGTCATTGTTGAGGGACCATAATGCTCTCTGACCTTTCTTCCTGACCTTGTGCTGTCTAGTCACCACCTGGCTCCAGGGGAAATGTGGTGTGACATGGGACGCACACAGTCTGCCTCACACATACCTGACTAAGATTAATGGCACCTCAGATATTCATCATTATTCTCCCTAACAGCAGTCAGATATGGCCCTGGGCCAGATCTCTGCCACCAAAACCCACTGATGTAAAACATTTATTTTCACCGCTCAGCTGAAACCTGGCCAAAGTCCCATTTAGAGCTTCTTAAATATTTTGTTTCAATAAATGCCTAATATTGCAGCATTATACAAATGGAGATTCACTAGTGTGCCAGAAACATGTCATGGCTACAAGGGTAAACAACTGTCCCTCCAGTTTGTTTGACGGTTAAGTGGCCTTTACAATCCTTTGCTTTCAGTAGGTTCTGCAAGCAAGCAGTGGGCCCCCAACCTCTTGTTATCCATCCTAATTGTCTAGAAACGAGAGTCAATGAAGCTCATACAAAGGACTGCTGGAGGGAGAGGTGGTGGTTCTTGGGTGGTGTTGGGGGGGGCTATTGTTGCAGTCGGATAGATAGAGCAGTAATCGTATGGGGAATGGAGGATGGAGGGGGCTCTATCTGCCTGCTGCCTCTCCTCATAGGAACATCTGCCTCTCAGACTGCAACAGATGCAGAGGCACACGGGGAAAGATGGAGGGTGATGGTGGTGGTGGGAGTTGATGTATCCTGCCAGGTTGTTGTGGGGAGATTCAACACCAGTGTGGTTTTTAAGTATATTAGTTGTCTCCGTTGTGGCTTTGTTGCTGATATTTTTAATCAGTCGTCAGGAAGCAGAGAAAAGGCAGCAGCAATCATTGTTCGAAGTCATGTTGTTTGTGAAGTTCTAAAGTGTCAGCTGAAATGGTAACCTTATTAAAATACACAATAGATTAAATCAGTAATTGAAAAGAAAAAGTCAGGCTAACCACAAAGCAGGTAAGAATGCAGAAAATCACACCTACCTATTAGAGAACATTGGGTGTGCACTTTTGGCATCGTTCTGTGCATTGCCAACCAGGTTTCTATAAATTCTCCATAATAGGCTGAGAATTGTTATTTGTCAAAACGGTCTTCCATTATACATGGTACATTTGAATAAGATTCCAATTATTTGATGCCACGTTACCTCACATTGGCCTCTGAATGGCTCCACACACCATCTGGTGTGTAGGCTAGAATCATTCACACTGTATGGTCCTAAAATACACTTGCAATACACACAAGCGCATGCTCATTCGTTCGCTCACTCGGACTAGTGCCTGTCTGTGATGCGGTAGCACACCTCGACTGATAGCCTGCTGTTAAATCTCAATGAGCCAATTTTCTTCTTCCAATGAGATTCACCCAATTACAGTTCTGTGTATTGGTATACCACAGGACAGCTGCCACTGCTGCTGCTGGGAAATAGATTGTGGTTTGGTAAAGATTGGCTTCAGTTCCTGCTAGATTTGTTTTAATCACATGTTTGATTAAATAACCATAGCTCATAGTTAGCTGTGAACATTAAAAGACAGAGACAGAAATTTGTCTCTAAACCAAACTGTGCTGGTTTTTGGGTTTTTTTGTGTTTTTTTCCTGTGGATTTTCTCTCTCCTCCTTGCTTCTCTGTAGTTCTGGATTGTCAGTAGTTTGGGGACATGCTTGATCTCTGAAGGAGGGCTCACAGGCTCAGACAGAAAGAATTTGACTTTGGTGTCAGAGGTGCCTCAGATGTTTCAGGAAAGCAGCTCCCCGAAGACCTCACTATAAATACACATAGCGCAGGTATCTGAGCCACACTTGTTCAGCAAAGTGTTGCACACAAGACTCAGTGACATTAATTCAGCAAAGATTAGGTCAGAGGACCAGGCAGTGCCTTACAGTTGCACCTTGTGCAACTGTGTTGTCATTTCTACCTCTGTCACTGCTTTGTGTTTGATCAAAAGAGTTTTTCCAATGAGCCTGAGGACAGCTGTTTTTAAAAACATCTTGTGTGGAGGAATAAACTGCTGTTTTAGATCATGAGCAGAATCAGGGATTCACCTCATTATTTAGTTTAAATCCATGAGTTTGCTTTTTACTCTACATTTTACCCCACTTTAGTTTTTATCATTCCTTCCCTCTGTTTCACGTGAAGGTCTTGTAAGGATGTAAGGCCTTATCTATTACAGAAGTGTGGTGTGGACAGTGATGTGCCAGCAGACCACCAGGCATGTAGCTGTGCTTATCAGCCTGTACTGGTGGCACCGACCTGGACCGCTCTTTATCTCTTATCTCTAACACAGGATGTAGAGCAACACGGATCCTGGCTCACCAGCAGCTAAGCAGGATATCAGGAGGGCTGCTAGCTAGCTGGCTTATTGTGGAAAAGATATGAGAGAGATTATAGACTGTCACATTTGTTGATTGTGTGTCTGTGTGTGCGCATTTGAAAGAAACTTGATGTAGTATGTAACCTGAGGTGTATAGGAAAGGTGATTGCAGTTATTTTCTTTCTGGAGCTTACATGTTTTTGGCATTATATCTGTTCATTGTCAAAATCACAGTGTCAGAAATTATACAGTGTTCATGTTACACTAAGCTGCTTAGGTTACAATCTAAAAAAACAAACAGTAATCAGCACCCATATGACACATGCTCAACAAATATTTAAGAATAATATGAGCTTTACAAAGCCTGTATTTGCTGCCGGGTAGTTGAAGAATTGTACTGGATTACACAGGGTTTTTTTCCAGAATACTGGAAGAGTTTACCTACCTCCAGGTGGCACAGACTGGTGCTCCTAACTACACAATGACATCTCCACAGATAATCCAAAAATATGTAGACATAACGGAGAACTTCGTCC
Organism: Ptychochromis oligacanthus; assembly: GCA_015103295.1. NCBI lineage: Eukaryota > Metazoa > Chordata > Actinopteri > Cichliformes > Cichlidae > Ptychochromis > Ptychochromis oligacanthus. The sequence goes on from VVAS01119563.1 coordinate 4,680, forward strand.
TGTGACCTCTGGATATATTGCAGTCTACAACAAAATAAATGAAATGTTCAGAAGAATCAGTCATTATAATGACAAAAAAATGAGTTGGAGATAACTTTCTTGTCTGCATTACAAGCAGTTCAAAGATCAGTGCTATCATTTGCTCCTCTACTCATTCCTATTTGTATTAATGGTAACTGTAGACCCATAGCACTTTGTTACATGCTGATACACTGCTTATGACTCATAAATAGTATTACCACATTATTACATGTTTAATTCCTTCACTTACTCTTTGAATCATCTCATGCTTTGAGTTCCATTTTTGACATTCTCTAACTTAGGGCAGCTTTGCACGGTGGCCCTCTGAGTTCGCTCACAGGCTTTGCCAATGCTGACCGCAAAATGTGTTTGTTATGACAAGCATGATTAACATGTGTCAGTGAGTGAAGGCCCTGCCAGGGATTTAAACTAATTCAGAGGAAAGCCAGGATGCCGGGGGTAGAAAGAAGCCCCCATGTGTGCCTCACTGAACTAGGTTACATGTTTAAATATCATTCTTCTTTTGCCTTTAGCATGAAAAGCCCTCATATTATATTTTGTGACATATGTATTTTCTCTAATAGCATGTAGAGGATTAAAAATGACAAATTGAAAATAAAAAAAGGTGTGGATATTTTCCCTGTGTGCTAATAACTAGGTGTGCTTAAATGCTCCTCAATAACTAAAGTATCAGGTCATTTAAATTATTGATGAATGACTTGGAGCAAAGACCCTGGGGGCAAACATGCCCTGTCAGTTGACCTTTCTGGTATTGGTGTGAACTTTGATCCATTCTGCACACGACTCATTACAGAACCTGCTACAATTCTTGACCTTTTGCAAGATAAATGGGAGGTTCCAAATGTCAGTAACAACCTTTGGCAATATTGTGTATAGGCTGTAAGATTTTTATGAACAAAAAGGGCAAAAGTCTTATTTGTGCTTTTTAACAAGAGAAAAGCTGATTAACTGCTGTATTACACAGTGAGGAATACACTTACTGTCCACATAGCAACAGTGACTCAGATTGAATGGAGGTCGTGATAAATGCCACAGCACTGGTTTACATGGGGTGACAATGTCATATACCATGAGTATATAATACATCTTTAATAGTGAGCCATAACCCATAATTCTTTCAAAGTTCAACATCTCATCCTCATGACTGAAGACATTTCATACATGAAATCAATAACAGGTACCGCCAATCTCAGGATTCACTAGGATCTGTTTCTCAGAAAGAAAAGACTGTCCCGACATTTTATTGAAGCAGTATATTTCAAACCCGGACAGAAGAGTCTGTTATTAGCTAGTTAATGTGTTTACTGCCTTGAAATGCTGTTGCTTTATTGCCTTTCACTTCTACAGGCTAATAGCATGTCCTGCCTTAACCTTGATCTTTGGGGTTTGCATGCTGAATCAATGCATGCAACAACAGATATTCCAAATGATATTTTTACTTAAACCTGGACAACCAGATTCAAATCAGTTGTTGCAAATCAGAGTGTGTGTTCTCCAAGTCTAACATAATTATCAAAGTCTTAAATGTTCAAACACATCCATGATCGCCCATCGTGCAGTTCCTGATACGGGATTAAATTTAGTGCAGCCCTTAGGGTGCAAACATCTCTGTAAGCCTTTCCGAGACCCACAAAAACAATATTGCTGATCCTCCAGACCTCACACTCCTACACAATGCACCACTAAGCTGCAGTGAGTGTTGGATATAACTGCAGCACTTTTTGCTGTGGGATAGATTAGTGCATGCACAATTAAAATGGGTCATTCCACCAGGCACTGCCAGTAAGGTATTTTTATTGTTGGGAGTATCCCATTGGATTAGCCCCGCGTTATGTCCTCCCTGCTGCATTCTTTTCCTACAGAATAAAGGCTGGACTCAGTAGGGAATAAAACTCACACTTTGATAGTGCGGCATTTATTGGCCTATTAACTTGGCTAATCGTGGAAAAAATACAGAAACTTTTGAGGGGAACGTGTGGTAGAGTAAGAACATGGGTGGTTTCAGGGATTTGGCATCAAGAATAGACAGTTTTGCATTTACTCTACACTAGTGTGCATGTCTGCCACCATTTGTGTGTTAATTTGGGTTTTGGGGAGGGTGTCGTTACAGCTAATCCCTGTAAAAGCCACATTCATGCCTCCTCGATGTTCAGAGTGCCCTTATATGTGATAAACCTGTGGCTTGTCGTCACCTCAGAAACTTAAAGCTCTCAGAGCTCTGTCGTGGGTTGTCAAAAGGTGACTGGAGGGAGCACAGGCCTGAATCAAGTTGCTGCACAAATCATCTGTTGCTGGAGGGCTGTGGCTGTCAGTGGCACCCTGTCAGATGGCTGAACCGAGGGAATGAGAAAGTGAAAGAAAGTGAAACGTGGCGAGACAAGTAGAGGTCGGCAGCTGCCCATTCCTTAATTTGACTATTTGAATTCAAAGCTGTCACTGATCTGATTGCTGGTGTGCTGCTACAACGTCAAAGTGATATTCCATGACTGCTAGGCTTTGCAAGGAGTTGTGAATGGATCACAGGGGTGGCATGCACGCATACTCACTTCCCGACTTAGTTATTGATGTGTACCATGCTGTTTTAGATTGATTTATTGCCTGTGTAGTTCGGACTTGAATCCTTAATGTTGAAAATTGAAATGCAGAAAAGAGTTCATGTTATACCAGTGTTTCACATCTTGATCTTGTTTCCAGAGGCATTGCTATGGTGCACTGGACTAAGACTGAAAACCTCTGAAACCTGTATTTGAAAATGCTATACATATGAATGATGTAAGTCCCTTTGCTGCACTGATACACAAGTGAGTAAAGAATGTTGTGATGTCCCAGCTGGATGGGGCTACAGGTGCAAGTGACTTGGCAAACAAAAATGGTGATGAAATACTGCTCTTCAAACAAGTATTAATGTACTGTCTAAGTATTTATGACAAATACTCATCAGAGGCATAAAGCTTAAGAAGCTTTGTTACAAATGTAAAGTTTAGCACTTCAAAATGTAATTCTCAGTATTATGTTGGTGTGGTTTGATCAGAACAGAAGGATGGCAGGCTATTATTTCCAATTCATGGCTCAGTCACTCGAGAGTAAAATAGGACGGCAACCTACTTGTGAACAGGAAAAATAGGTGGTTGACCGGTGATTGCATTGAATTTTTTTGCATTTGGCGTCCAATTGCAAGTAGTTGCGGTAAACAACTGGTTGCCCAGAGGTTGAGCGTGCAACATCCTTAGTACCAAGGCAATTGCACAGGATGCTTGGTGGGAGACAAGCAACCTGTCCTTCAAAACCCTCCCTACCTTAATTAAGTAAAGGCAAATATTCATACTGTGAAGCATTATGGGAAATCTACAAGCTACTGAGACGTGCTTGTGATCAGTCCTCAACAAGCACCAGCACATCGCCTGTGCTATGCTATGCAAAGGTCAAATGCTGACTACTTAAAAGGCTGGCTTGAACAGAAAAGGGAATAACCACAGCAGTTCACCTTGGAGAGGTGGAATTGTAAAGAACAACAAAGATCAAAGAACCTCGGTCAAGAAGCACACATAATGGTTGCCATGAAATGTCTCGTTTTAGTCCACCATAAAGAAGTTCTTTGTACACAGTGACTGCTGTCATTTTCTGTAGCAGGAGAAAAGCTAAAGGACTAACAACAGCCTCAACATGGACAAAAGCAGCCTACATATCCAGTTGTTCCCAGTATCCTTTACAACATGTGTGCATCTGCCAAGTTCTGTGTAGCATCAAGATATTACCAATGATGTACAATTTAGGCAAGTATATTAAAAAAAAAAAAAAAAAAAAAATGTCCTTCCTACTTTGGTCAAAATAGCATGTTCATGTAAACTATACATAAAATTATTTACAGTATGAAGCTGATACTGAATTTTTTTTCCTTCATTCTTTTTAAAAAAATCTGCAGATTCATGTAGTTATATTGTGCAGAATGACTTGCTAATCTGTTCCTTATTGGGTCGTCTTTCACATTATTGTTGCTTATCCAGGCTTTCTACACCTTCCAGACTACATAAAGGGTTATGTTTCCCAACATACTATTCAGAAGTGTTGTCATTTACTTTCAGTGTCTGTCAAATAGACAGAAAAGCTGTGTCAAGCTTGAAGCCCTTCTGACAACAAATGTGTTTGTGTGTCTTACTTCACTCCTCTCCATCCTAACCATCCTTTCATACCTCCCTTCACTGAACCAAAGACTGTATATACTTAAATTTATGTGTCGGTGTAAGATGAGATACAAACCCCATTAGACTGCTAATCAGAGAAGAATTGCTGTAAGTAGAGCTGCTGTTGATGCTCCTAACCCTGAAACATCTAGGCTCCCTTACATGGAAATGTTACGCAGGAATAGCCAATCCTCAGACCTCTTGCCCTTGCCTCCGCTTCTAATGATTTATCAAACTCCTCCTGTGTATTTTCTGTAAATTACAGAAAAGAAACTAAGATCACAAAACATGGAGATCAGCAGTATTTGTTTGGCCTATATACCATTTCTTTTTGACTGTCTTTCCTGATGTGATTTCTCATCCAGTCTAAATGGAATGTCAAAGCATGATAAAATGAAGCCATCTCTAATATTATTTAAATGAATAAAATATACCAACACAGCAAATTCTGTGTTCCAGTTTCTAAGAAAATGAAAAATACATGATTGAATGCAAGAATCTATCAAGAAGAAAATTTGTATCAAGGTATACAGATTTCTTTTTTGCTACTAGAACTGAGGGAATGCTAGTTATAGCCATGTTTATATTTCACAGATCCATATAATGAACATAGCCATCCACAGAGTTGTGTTGAGATCTAGTGTGGAATGTACAGAGGCAGTCAGAGGCGTATTGGTCTGGAAGGCTGCTGACAGACAGATTGATGTAGTGCTCACTCCTCTGAGAGATGATGAATGTCTTTCTCTGGTGCTTAGAGTTGCCAACTCCCCTCCAGCGGGAGAAATCTTGGCCCTAGAGAGTGGAATATAGATCCTGGTGGCAAAACTGGAACAGTGGTGGTGCCAAACAAGCTGACTTTCAAGATGGTTTAGGTTGCACTAAGAGTATGATGAAGTTATGAAACCCTCAGTTTAATATAACGCTGGAAAATCCTCTCATAGAATTTAAGGCAGTGAATAAACTTCCTATGTTTTGTGTGTTTTGAGTTCACTGACTTAAAAAAAAAAGCAGTGAATGTCCTGTCTCACACAGGATATCTCAATAATGTTTCCTCATGGAAGACATTCTCATCTTTTTTTTTTTTTTTGAGAAACTTTCAAATCACTGCAAGAGGCAGCTGAG
>VVAS01119574.1:0-11024 GCA_015103295.1 Ptychochromis oligacanthus
GATATGTATATTTATAAAAAATATGATATAGTCTTTTTTTTTTTTATATATGTGTGTGTGTGTATATATATATATATATATATATATATATATATATATATATATATATATATAAAAATAAAAAAAGGAAACCTTGCCCCTTTTACATAAGCAAACTAAAGATTAAGACTTGAAGACACTAAAATCACAGCTACACCTGCAAAGCCTCATGGATGAAGGATTTCCTGCTGACAGGAAACCAGAATAAAACACAGGAACCGGACTGAAGCTGCTTAAAGCCCAAAATTGCTGATGTCAAACTGGTCAACCACAACAACAAAAAAAAAAAAGAAAAAGAAAAAGAAAAAGAAAGAAAAATAATAACTGGGATGGCAACAACCCAAAGGAGGTGGTGACAGCAGATGCAGAGAGGGAGCAGGGGAAGGTGGCAGTTTTCTGTTCAGCTCCTGCCCTCTTGTGTCAGTGAGAGAAAAGTTTTTTTTTTTGTTTTTTTTTGGCTTATCCAGCAAATCAAACATCCTGCCAACCAAAACACACCCAGAAATATTAAAGGGAAAATGGTACAAACAGCAGGGCAGCATCTCTCATGGTTAAATTGCATGGCATCACCCACCCCTGTCTGATGGTTTAGTGTCATTAACAGCATCCTGAGGAACCTGAGTGGAAACTTTAAACAAAACAGATCCAGTTAAAGAGAAACCTCCACAGAGATGACAGTTCAGTACAGATTTAGCAGGGACGTACCATCCGTTCACTGCCAGCATCCACAAACACATTTCTGTGTGAAAAAATAGAGAGTACACAATATCATTAAGCAAGCTGTAGCAGTGTAAATGGAGTTTGTGTTTGGGCTCATCACAGCACACAGGAACAACTCCTGCCATACAAACACACCGGTTCTGATATGAAGGAGTCGGTTTCAGGTACAGTAAATGTTTCCTTTGAGCACACACAGCTGGAGAAGGAGCTTAATTCCATCAGAAATACAGGAAGAGAGAGACATTTTGAGGAAACCACACTTTGCGCTTTCTTGGTGAGGCGTTTATACGCGTTAGCTGAGGTTAGCTTAACAGCAAGAGGCCCAACTGTAAATACATGCAGCTAGCTTTGCCCGCCCCTGCTTTTTAATATCTAAATACCATAAATACCATAAGCAGTCCATGTTAGGCATCAAAACGGAGTTCATGATAGCTTAATATATATAATAATGTTTTTATTTATTTATTTAGTAGGTAACCAGGTCACATAAATTAAACTACGGCAAAATTTGCTGGCAACACCAGAACCGGTTGCTAGGGAAGCCAGGAGGTTATTTTAACAAAACAAAAATAAAATAAAATACTCAAAATGTGAATTTTATTTCTATAATTCGTTTTTATGGATTAAAAAGACAACATATGGCATGTCAAAGGAACCTTTACATGAACCCACAGATGTTGGTTTAGCTACTTTAGCTATCTGGCTATCTAACGGTTTCCGGTCCTTATGCTAAGCACTAAACGGTGCTATAACGGTTGTATAACGGCTTTTAACGGTAAGAGCTTACAAAGATGGAGTGACATGATGGAAGTGGTTTGAGTTCACAAAAGAAAAAATAAAAGGTTGTTTGTGAGATACTAAACTATCTCATGATTACCAGATAATCTGTTAACCACCTCTGCAGTATGAATGAGAATAACTCAGAAGTTGCCTGAGAATTTGCAAGTTTTTAAGATTTCTCCAGTTTTATAGTGATCCAGTGACAGCAGTCAGTACTTTGAATAAAACAGTAAGAAAAATATGCCTTAATAGTTTATTCAGCTTATTCTATTTTCCAAAATGTAAACAATAAGAAGTTAAAAACAGGGCTCATGTTGGGCTACAGGGTTAACAGCGCCATCGCCCCTTCCTGATAATTATTAACCACGTTACTCTTCTCTGGTAATTACTTCATAGTAAAATCATAATTATGAAATCAGCTCTTCATTTTTGTTTTCTTCTGTGACTAAATGTTCTTCACCAGAAAGCACATAAGTGTAATTCTCAAAATGTTGCAACTAAAAACCAAAAAAAAAAAAAATAGACAAAACAGGGACCGGGACTGGAGGTAAAAGCAACCATCCAGTACATTTAGGTCTGAGATGATAGGGCACTGCTGAGAACAGTAAAAATCAAAACACCGCTCTGTATTCGAGATATGATGCAGCTGTATCACTGAGCTTTGTGACAGCGACCATTTACACTCAGCACGCTGATGGCTTGATTCACATCTGTGGGCCGCAGTTCATCCATGTAAACGGAGGACAGAAAAATAGTGTGGCCCACAGGTTTCAGATTACAGTAAACACGTTTGTTCATCACTCAGCTGTCCTCTCACACACACACACACACACACACCCCGGAGGAATAAAACATATCTGCAGCACAAACATTGTTGCGCCGTGATGCTTCTCAGTTTTGTACCATCAGTCACACACACACGGCACACACACACACCTCTTTAGTACGTCTGTTATACAATATCAGTACAATATTGATAATATTGATACGTGAGAATTGTACCACACAGGCATCTATCTACAGTACCACATCTGTAGAGCTTCCTTTCCTCTAGTGCATTCTGGGAGATGCAGTCTTTTTTTTTTCTTTTTCTTTTTTGGCTGATTGGCTGCAGGAACAGTATTAGGCCTCTCCAGGTGATGAAGTGTTCTCTAAAACAGTCAGGATCTCCTCTCCTGCTCGCTCCTCCGGCATAGTAGCAGATGTATTTACACAGTATGACAAATATTTAGACGTTTGCACTTCAGTTTAGAAAAATAAACAGGCTCAGGGTGTAGAGAGGGAGGGTCTCTGCTGGAAGTGATTCATTTTTAAAGAAAATCCTGATCATCTTTTTCTCTCTGGTTTAAGGCAGTCCAGTGGAAGCTGAGTGTGACATCGTGGTGTCCCTCTGCCGCCCCCGTGAGTGCAAGGAATCATGGGAACTAAAAGCATATTTCTCTCATGCTGGGCCCTCCCTCTGGCCTGAATCTCACGCTCTTCTTCTTCTTCAGCTGCCGGTCACTCCCTCTGTGAGTCGGTTAAGGAGTGAGCCTCGAGGTCGCTGCCTGGCTTGTTGATGTTGGTCAGAAGCATGCTGAACTTGCGCAGCTGCTCGCTGGCGGTCTGGCTCTCCTCCTGCAGGCGCTGGTTGTTCTCTCTCAGGTTGGCCATTTCGGCGAGTAAAACAACTTTATCCTGTTTCTCCTGGTGATGGAAAGAAGGACAGATAATGACTGTGCAGCCATCAAAAAAACAAAGAAATCTGGACGGAGCCACAAAACCTATTTATTAAATAACCAAACTAAAATACAAAAGAGAGTTTACATTTTATTATAAACAAAACAAAACGTAAAGTGGAGGAAAAATATCTGTTGACATGATTAGGCCTACTTTGCACTGTTAAATTCTCCACTTTCCTCCACGACTTTTTGTCTACATCCATGCTAAGCTCCACTGGTGAGGTTTGGCAAAGTTACGAGGATAAGATGCCAGGATACAGATACAGGCTGAAGTTCTTTCATGAACGTTTATCTTATGCTAATGCCTTTGCTAAATGGTTTGAGTGAGGTTTGGGTGAAATTATAAGTAGTGTGTATGAAGGTTATGCTGTGAAAATGAAAAAGTGCCTTTAAAACAACAAATATGAAATTGACCTTGAGCACACATTAAGTGATCATTGTGTGCAAGTTTCACTATAGAAGCACAAAATGTCTGAACACACTCAGCAGTATAATTCTAGTTTATTAAAGCATGACACAGTAAAAAAAAAACAGTTAAATGTTAAAGTCCTTTTTGCTTTCCTCCAAAACAGAGGGTTAGACCTCAGAGGGTTAATGCTTTTAACAGAAAAACAAAAGGTTCTCACCTTCTCCAGGTCATTGTTGAGCTGTTTCAGCATCACTTCCAGGTGATGGAGCCGACCAGACAGATCGTTGGGCACCTCGTCGCTGTAAACACACACACACACACACACACACACACAGGGCACATGTTATTTTGCATAGAGCCAACAATTACAACACTGAAGACACAAAACACCGCTGCTGTGCATGTTACAGGTGATCAGGGAGGACTGGTTTTACTGGTTTTATTATGAACATCCCAAAAAAAGCTTTTTGTCTTCAATAAAGCCTTTTTATTTGTGCCGCTCACTGGCAGGACAAACAGCGTTTCTAGCATCACAGATATGTCAAACTGTTTATTCTGGTGAAAACACACAGAGGAGTCAACAACCAGGAAAGTCTGATAAACTAACACAAGGTGGCAGTACTGACATAAGAAAACATGAATATTTACAGGGGCTCTCTGTACTTCTTTACAACCCATATTCTTTGTTTTGTCTCTGTAACGGAGAGGCTGACCTACCTGCTTAAGGTGGGTGTGGTCCGTGGCGTCTGAGGAGTCTGAAACTGGACTGGACTGATGACCGGTCTCATGTCTGGACCTCCCAGCTGAGACTCGGTCAGTGAGAAGAGGGAAACCGCTCTTTGTGCTGCAAAAGAGACACATGATCGTGCTTTCCAAACGTTTTTACATCAAAACTCTCAAAATTTGACCTGGGAAAAGTGATCTATGCTTTTGTTTTCTCTGGGCTAGATTCCCTCCTCTGTGGTATAAGCGAAAAGTCACTCGCTTGCTTCCAGCTAGTTCAATATGTAGCAACTTCTTATGGGTATCAGCAGACGACATAGAATAGATTTTAAGGTTTTACTGATCACTTTTAAAGCAAGTCTGGGTCTGGCACCAAGTTAGGTAGCAGATATACTGACCTCATATGAGCCAGTTCACAGCCTCAGAAACACATTCTTATAAACTTGCCTTTATGTGACATTGTCTCTTTTCCCCCCTTTTATCATCTCTTATTGTTTTTTCATTGCTTTTTTCTGTCAGAATTGTTGACAATTTAGCTTAAATTTAATATTTTGCTTTTGCTTGTCAGTCACTTTATAAATTATACAAATAAATGTATCATTAATGCTGTTATTGTAAAGCTGCATGAACAAGTCTTTTTACTTTAGCCTCCCTCGGGATACACGACACAGTCACACTGCACAGGTGGGCCTGGCAGCAGGTAAGACCACGGATCAAATGTCTGTTTGGAGTCGGGCTTAGTGGTGGCAGCAGAAACAAAAGAAACAGAAACAGAAACAGAAAAAAGAAAGATGCAGATAAACGCCAAGATCCCATGTCTTTCCCAGGGGTGTCATGTGACAGAGAACTGGTACAACTGATCAACCCCCAACACCCACATAATACGTCTCTCTGGATGTTTACGATTTTATACGTTAATTATATCCATGTTAAATCTGACGACGTTAGCCATTTCTGGTCCAAATCCTTCTGCAATTCCCAAAAACAAACAAGCACTAAGAAACCACTGAGAGTTAAAAACTGTCCAGATTCTTTGGACAGAGGGGTGGCTGTTCTCCCAGGTGTTACAATAAAGTTTAACATCCAGGCATCCATTAAAAAAACAAAACAAAACACAAAACAGGATTTATGAGATTTAAAGGCATTAGAGGTTTTCAGTAGGCCAGTTAGTGAGTTGTCATCTAAGGATGATAAACCATGTTCTGACTTAAGTATTTTGTGTTAAAAATAAAATAAAATAAAATACAGCTCTGCTATAACAAAAGCTGAAACTTTATGGCTCCCTACAGAGCTGTGGTTAGGCTAATATAAACATATTAGCAGAGAGAAGATGTAGGATGAGGGTTAAATTGTTGAGGGTCCCCGGTGGACAGAAAACTTCTGAGATGACCCCAACCACAACACGAGGGTAGTCGTTAATATGTTCCTGCACAGTTTGGATTACTTGCTGTGAAAATGTCGTGATCCTGAGCTTAATGTTCACATTGAAATCTCATTTGGCCCAGAGAGTGAAGCATTAAAATATGTGGGGTCTGGAACACCAATGCAATGCTGTAGAAATGCACTGTGAGGTTTTAAAAGCTCAGCTTAAAGATGTGCTGCACATGAATAGTACTAATAAACAGCTTTAGAGGCCTAGCACTGCAGCATGTTAAAAAGGTGAGAGCCTTGTTCAGGGCAGGAGACCACAGACTGCATAAGGACTGTTTTTGTAAATTCACTGCCTGGGACACTTGGAAACATGGTCGTTGCCACATCACTTAAATGGATTCCGCAACATTTAAAAATCACAGAGCTTTGTAATGCTGCAATGTTTCCATCCTCACCTTCATAGGCTTTAGCAGCGTTGACCAGGCTGGACCACTCCAGTCCACAGGCTGTGTCAGGGAGAGGCATCATGCCGGGCTCAAGCCTCCTCAGGGGGGGAACTTTGTCTCTCACTTCAATCAGAGACAGCTCTGATGCAGAGAGTGGCACTGTGGGACAGGAGAAGTCAGTAAACGTGGTAAACAAAGTCATGGATCCAACTAATAATCTGACACAGTCACAACAGGATTGCTTTAATCACTGAGAAAATGGCTTAAACACTCACCCTTCTTGCTCTGCATGTGGTTGGAGGAGACTGTGTGTTTCCGTGTGGGCAGTGTGCAGGTGAACAGCACGTCAGTGGGAGGTGTCTGGTTCTCAGAGCTGGCAAAGCTGGCATCCCTACGCCCGCTGCACAGCGACTCGTCTGAAAAGGTGCGCTGAAGGGTCCGTCTGGGAGACTGCAGGGAGAGAAGTCACAGGTCAGTGCTGTGTGCTCATCAGGGGAAAACTGATATAATCCACCAGTGCGATGCTCACTGGATCTCTCTGTGGCGTCTCTCCTGGGTTGTCCATGATGATCAGTTTCTTCAGGTCGTCTTCGATGGTGCTCTTGTACGTTCGTCGTGGGGAGCGCAGGTCCCTAAGTGATGCTCGCAGTCGAGGTTGTCCAAACACGTTCTTGTCCACCTGGGGCAAGAACCTGGGGACATAAAACTAATTTGTTTCTTCTTTTATTTCTGTTTCTCCCCACAGTAACACAAACTATGTAAAATTTCAGCTTTCAGCCTTCCTCTGGTGTTTGTTTTCCTGTGAATTAAACAACAGTTTTACATTGCACTTTGCTTGAATTGGTCACAGTGACTTTCCCTCTCAAATACAGACATAAAAAGCCAAAGACGATGTGTTGTATTTTACTGATAATTACTTTACATTGAGGGCAACTAATAGTTACAACCTAATATCACATTACAAATTAAATGTAAGATTGAAACTTAATTTTTAACACATCAATATGCAACATTAATCGAATATTTCTTCTGATCAACCAAATACTTCTGTCTGCTATGTTTTTGAGTAAGAGGTCAACAGTTTGTGTTTTCTGTGACATTCTGAGTTGTTTTTTAAACTTCAATAGATCAGGAAATTCATTTTCCTGAATACCCAGTTCCCAGATAAATGCACAATCAGTACAGGATTATTTTTGGTATAAAAGGAAATAGATAAGGGAAGGTTACTTTAAAAAACAGATAATGAAGATCATTTCTGTCCAGGGAGAACAACCAATCAGAACTGATCCGGTGAGGTTCTCGGTCTTACTTCTTGCTGTTGTTGCTGTCAGAGCTCGATGGTGTGTTTGCGTCTGAAGGTGACGGGCTGCAGTCTTCTGCCTGCCAGACATTTGGTCTGCTCTTTCCGTACGCCTTGGGGGCGGAGCTGGACAGAGGGGTGGAGCTTAACTGAGCTGAAGTGGGCGTGGTGGTAGAGGCTCGGACAGGTCGCGCTTTCTCCGCTGGAGTTTTGTAACCCTGCGGTGTGTAAGCCCTGAAAGGACACACACATATACAGATGATAAATGAAACAAAATCAGCTTCAGCTGAGCAGTTCAACTAACATCTACTTGGACAGAATAACTAAACTGCAGATCGGTTAAAGTGACAGAAAATATTTTTAGTGGAAAAATTGTCAGAGTGCATGCAACATCTGTCTACCATCCTTTGCATGAGGAAAATTAAAAAGTCAGAGCATTTTAACAGTAATTCAACTGAAAGACTTCCTGCACATACTCTGGAAAAAAAAGACAGAAATGTACAAAAAAGATATCTGAACTCAAAAAGCGCCAGAAAATGCAGATTTTTTATTTATTTTATCCACTATATCTACATGTTCTATATGTGCCTCCTTTCTCCCCTCTCCAGTGATCAGGTGGTGATGATAATAAGAGTGTCCAGTTAATGTGTTTTCCAATTCTTAACACAATTAGAAATTCGTATACACACAATTCGTATACGCACAGCAGACTACTCAGTGCTGATGACACACTTCAAACAACAAAGAGTTATGAACTATAATTTATCAACTCATGTATTGTACTCATGTACTGCTACTCTTCATATTGCAGCATCTGAAATGTCTTTTATCCAACAAACCAATTAACATCCAGTGCAAAACAAGCTAATTAACATCTGGAATGAAACATCACATTTACCCAACTGACCTAGATATCACTCAGAGCACAGGCACCCACATTCCTCTAACCAAACAAATCACACGTTATTCTTCAAACTGAACACTTTACCTACAATGAAGCATTTTGAACTGGTTTGATTTTATGTCTCTATCATGGTGCGACACACCGCATACACAGGCGACAGAATTAGAGCTGATGGGACTCAGAGTTTCAGCACAGACTGCTTTAATCCAGCACAGAGTGGTAGAAGCCGATGCAGGTTTGTGCGCTGAATGCCTGCGTGCATTTATATCGTGGCCCTGACAGTTATAAATCCACCAGAGCAAGAGATCACATGATGATCTGTATGTTTCACAAGGATTACACGGCTCTAATCTTTCATTTACCCTACATTTAGTTTGGTATTGTACATCTTCACGTCACACCAGTTATCTGATGGTGCTAGATAAACTAAAGACCCCTAAAAACTCTCAAGTTATTACCAAGTACACAAATTCTCCATTAAACTAAGCATAAAACTGTAAGATTAAGCCTCTGTTTATAATAAAAGTCACCATATATTTGAGCTAAATCTGCCCCGACACTGACTGACTCATAAAACGAGCTGTAAACAAACATCTCGTCAGGGAGTTTGTCTCTTACCTGGGCTTGAAAGCATCCATTTTATCAGCGCTGGAGCCGGGAGGAGGGAACGTCCTCGTCCTGTACCCTTTGTTATGATTGGACGCAGCTGGTATGATGGGTGAAGACTCTCGTCTCTTCGCTCCCCCCCCACCGCTGCTCCTTCCCATGGACAGCTCCTGGATGCCGCTGTAGGTCGCAGAGCCGTGCATGGCCTTGTGGGACTGGCTGCTGGACATGTTTCCGTGGCGAGTGTTGCCGTAGTGCGTCGAGGCGTCGATGCCACTGTCGTTGGACCCGCCTTTGTTAAGAAGGTCGGGGTCGGGATCAGCCGGGTCGCCGAGGCAACCCCCGCCTCCTCGCTCTCCTCCAGCTCCTCCGTCAAACCAGCGCTCGTCGCTGTGACTGCTGGAGGCGTTACTGGATAGGGTGTTGCTGCTGGAGTGGCTGGAGTACTGAGTCTCACCCTGCAGAGGACACAAGGACAGCAGTCAGACACACTCAGCGAGGCAGAAAAGGTGAAAGATGAAGGAAAAAAAAAAGAGACGAGGTGGTGATGAGGATGATGAGTCTGACCTTCGAGTTTCTGTTTGGAGAATCTTTCCCTGGGACATCCTGTCTGGGTAGTCTCCTCTGCCCCCCTCCACCACCTGGCCCTCGAGACACCGGGACATGCCAGAGAGGCTCTGGATACAAAACACACACAGACACACTCAGGATTATAACAAATTACACTGAACGTCCATGGCTGTCAAAGAGGATTAAATACTTATAGCACATTTAAACACTGACCTCCCCCCACACACCATCGCTCAAAATCACACTCTGCTACCTCTAGTCTGCTGAGCAATAACCACATGCTTTGAAGCAATATAAAAACAATAAATAAAATTTTTTTATCTACATATAATCAGCTTTTACATTGATATGGTGACTATATTAGCAAACAGCCAAACAGCTGCTTATTTAGACATGAAACAGACACTGGCCTTCACTTGGAGTAGTATTTCTGGCAACAGGGAGATACAAATCTAATATTCACGCTCTTTTTCTGTCCTTTAGCTGCTAAATGCTCCACTGTGTGCACCAGCTGGTTACTAACTTTGTCTGTTTTGGGATTTTAGAACTGACAGGAGTGAATCAAAAGAAAGAAAAAAAATGCACCCAAACGACCAAAACAAAGAGCTCAAAGACTCTAAAACTGCAGAGGAACTTCTCGTGCAAGTAGCTGAGTGTTCCACTGTTAAGTAAGCTGCATTACCTTTATTAACATTTACTTTTTGACAGTGGTGTACCTGTTTTGCTGCGCTCCATGGTGCTCTCCTGGCTGGTGAAGCCCGAGGAGGACTCTCCGCTGGAGGTGACGTCCAGGTGGGGATCATATGGCAGCTGGGGGCGCTGTCCTGTTCCAAACCTACACAGACCACAGGAAGAAGGTTAGCATGTGATAAATGAACCCATTCACAGGGTTTTGTGAATTCTCCTGTTATTTCTGACCATTGAAAAACAAAAAAATGGATTTTATAATTATGCAAACGAAGCCCTGCTTTAAAAAAAAAAAAAAAAATGGTTAAAAAGAGTTTTATCACAGTTCTGGTAATTTTACTGGTGGAAGGCCAAAACCTTTTTGTATAAAGTAAGATGAACAGCTACAATATTTAGACACCATGAAACACAGAAATAATTACAGTAAAGCACACACACTAAAGTAAAATTCCCCAGCTGTAAAAATATAACGTTTCTGACTAATAGTGGACATTTTCAGTTTCTGCTTTGCATCCCGATGGCGGTTGAATAAAACACGTTTCTCTGGTTGGGTGAGATGTTATCAACCTCCACAGTGTGAGGAAGAGCCACCCACACAACAGATCCTTCCTCTGGGAGACAGTGTGTTCATACACGTCTAACTGCAGACCTGGACGTTATTCAGCCTCCGATATGAACCAGTATAATCCAACTTTAGCGCACAAAGCAGTTATGAGTAACATCAGACATGTTTGATCAAGATCACAGG
>VVAS01119577.1:0-19908 GCA_015103295.1 Ptychochromis oligacanthus
GACATCTGATTCTCAATAACTTCATTTAAACTTGTTTTTGACCACTGAAGATCTGGAAAATGTTTCTGTCCATCAACTGCTGAGAAATGCATATGTATCTGTGTACTGAGGGATTAACAAGCACCTCTGGTGCTGAATTGTAATGATAATGTAAGGATAGGTCAAAAGTTGAATTGATCTCTAGGTTTAGGTGTTGGTTTTCAGTGGGCTCAGTAGTTCTAGCAACATACAGGTCTTACAGTTAGAATAATATTGAGAATCAGATGTTGACAGACTTGAGTACCTGAAGGTAGATGATCTTTTAAATAAGACTTGTAAAAGAACAGCACATGTCTGAACTGTTAAATTCGTTATGAAATTCAGCCTTGTTCAGTTCAGTACACACAATTAAACCATTTACAGCTACAGCTTTAATTGATCTGGTTTGACCAGCAGCTTATCAGAGCTAATGTTAAATTGAGCATATCATTAGTTCCATTGACAGTGGCCATGGTGACGTCACACATTCCTTTTGGACTCTTCATTTTGAAGCTTCAGTGTTGGTGCTTTGGCCGCTGCCAGTATTTGGCTTAAAGGGTGGAAACCTGTCAGTCAAAGCGGCCACGCCCCTAAATCCAGTATCCAGGTGGATGGGTTATAAAAAGACTTACCCTCTGTGAAGTTGTTATGAAGGGTTTGCAGCTTTGTTAATTAAGGCAGATCATAAAGTCGAGTTCAGGCATGATCCCAGCACATCAGCTGATCTCACATCCAGTCAGCATGTCTCATATAGAGCATGCTGCTGAAACTGCTTTAGCCTGCCCATAGTTTCTGTGGATCTGCAAGCAGCTTTGCAACCCACCTCCACGCCAGCTTCACCTTTCATGTTTTAATCAATGTACCTGTTCTGTTGCTACACTACATTTTAACAACAGCGTGTAACATTATGCTGGAATTGCTTTGTTTGCAGCCTTTCTCAGCTACTGTGGTCACTGTGTCTTGCTTCAGCTATTAAATAAACTATAAATGCTTGCAGAGGGGATTCTTCAGCTACATGCTGACAGTTATTTAAGGTTAGTGTACCAGAAAATTGGTTTACACCTGACAAATCATCTTACAATGTGCAGCTTATTCCACACTGGGTCAGTTTCCCTGACCTGGTCCAATTTCAACAGTCAACAGCCTAAGCAGTAATGTAGATGCACACATGCACGCACGCACATGCACACATATATGGAGAGAGCACCGGAAGCCACTGGCGCCAGGTGAGCCTTATTAACCCCCTCTGACACAGTGCTCCCTTTCAGACGTGCAGAGGAACTGCAGATCTCCTCCTGTCCTGACACTCAGGACGCTTTGTAGATGTGTTTCGGCATAGTTGGCGTTTTGTTTGCCTCAGTATGTTTGTTGTAATACTGCTAGTTTCCAAGCCATGTGGGGTTGTTTGGCTGTCTGAGGTCACAGGCCCCTTGCCCTTGGACTTCCAGGGGTGTTTCAGTAAGCTGCAAGTTTAATAACCCCAATTTTCTGTTCCATAAAAACAATAAAGGTTTAGATTAGTATGCCAACTGTCTTGTTTTCATTTTCTCCACCTATTTCTGTGCAGTATTTATTTTTCACTACCTGACACAGTTTGCCTGTTCAGCTGTTACACGGTTTGCATGCAACCACCTCATGCGCACACACTTTACCACACTGTATGAATCCTCTGGAGTCTGTTTTCGTGCATAGGTGGGGTTGCTGTTATTTAAATAAGTTTCCATCTTTATTTAGAAATGGAAATGTTTCCCTCAAGGTGCGACACTATAAATTTAATTTTCGCCCCATCTCAGACAAACGTTAGTGCCAAAGTAAATCAGAAAAACTTCCATCTTAAGCAGTAAGCAGACTATGTTTAGACTTGTTTGTAGATCAGAAAATCTTCTTTGTATAACTTCAGGGAAGAATCCATCAATTAAAGATCAGGATTACTTGGAAGAACCCCTTCTGACACTCAAGCTTTTTCTGTCCAGACTCAGCCTGTTCCCAATCCCATGTCATACTACATGCATCGCTCTCCATGGTGGTTCCATCGCTTCGAGACACTGTCGAACCACTTCATCGAGCTCATCGTCCCGTTCTTCACCTTCCTTGGCAGGCGGATGTGTATGGTGAATGGAGCACTCCAGATCTTTTTCCAGGTAACTTGCACAGCTCAGCAGCCACAGGACCTAATGAGAGCAAACACTGTTACAGCTGATTTTTATTAAGACTGACATAAACAGTGGTGCCCATTTTCCAACTGGGTACAGTTAAACTTTTGCAAAAGAAGAAAACGATAATAATAATTAAAAGGGAAAGAATCAAACCTCAAACACTGATAGAAATATAAATGCGCTTACTGACATTATATTATTGCCACTGCTTGGGAAAAACTTAAAATAACTGCCCTGTTCCGTGTTTGCCCACACAGATTTATCCCGGGCAGGCTGCCCAGATATATTTTGTATGTCATTTTGGCATTTTTCTTTTTCCCTCCATTTTTCATTCCTGGACAGTCCCCTTAGTCTTTGAATTCTGAATTTAACTACATTTATCTACATTATTCATCTTACTTAAACTGAATCCGTGCATCATGTGTAGTCCGTGTCAGAGATCATGTATCTCAAGTTAGCCTGCTTGAAAAAAGTCACTGCAGTATATTGCTGTATTTTACTGATTCTGTTAGGTGTGGAGCTGCAGCAGGTTGGGTGTGGAAGAACAAATGAACCTACTTTAGATGAATATGATCTTTGTATGGAAAAAAACAAACAAACAAGAGTTATCTGTTGTTGTGACGCTGACCTTCATTTCACTAGAACTCAACATTTTTTGTGAATTGCTAAAAAATAAATGGTGGGCTGTTTGGGCATGAACTATTTTTCAGCTTCTGAGGCGGTGCATGTCAAAAAGGTTAGAGAACCACTGCTGCGTTTTGAAGATGTCTTCTCTCTTTCTGACTGCTCTGTGTTTTTGGGCTGTAGGTGGTTTTGATAGTGAGTGGGAACCTCAGCTTTCTGAACTGGCTCACCATTGTTCCCAGTTTGGCCTGCTTTGATGATGCATCACTGGGCTTCTTGTTTCGTTCTGGGTCCGGAGCCAAGAAGGCAGTGCTGGAGATACAGAATGAGGATGCAGCTGGACACACCCCAGCACCTACCAAAGGTATTCATATCCCAAACTTTATACTTTATTACAGCAAAAATGCAACATTTCATTCCTTATGAATTTGAAAGGTTGATATTCAACAGTACAGACTAACTGCCTTGGAAGGTACAGCATCTGGTCATAGTAGAGAGGGAATTATGGGAATAAAAAGGATTAGTGCTTGGACAGCTGAGTAGCTGGGAAAAGAATGACAAAGTTTACTGGAATTTAGAGTAATGTCACTTACATTTTTACAATACACACTGCTTAAACTGTGGTAAAAGTGTAAGAGTGGCCCCTTTCTAATTGGTCCCAGTGGACCTATTAGTGTCTTTATTTTACTGTAGCATGTTAAATATAAAATAGCCTGGTACCTGGAGTGTGGGCATGTTTTAATCATTTCAGCAGACCCAGAAAGTTGGTCCTGGTGAGAAGACTTTTATTTGGATTGTGCTGATGTGTTTAACATGTGTAGGATTAGCAGGCAGACAGGTAGGAAGGAACTGAGGCAGACTTAGCCAACATTTGTCAATACCAGCCATCCCGTCACATACCGTCCACACCTTTTCCACTGAGAATGTGTTGAACTGATCACACACACATGCACACACACTGCCTGACTCTGACATGCCAGCCTCCACCGCTTTGAGCCAGACACTAACAAATGTTTCACCTTGATTTGAGCTGCAGTTTTCCTTTGAGTCACTCAGCTTCAAATACAGTTTTGAGATGGATAACTAATCTGTCAAAAAGTTTAAGTAAACACTGCAGCAGCTTCTTTTGGCTAAACAGGAGCAACGACATGCATCACTCTATGCAGTTTCATCAGATTTAGTTAAAAGTGGTGTCCACCTGTGCAGAGAGACATATGTTGTATCAGTGGTCCTCTCTGGTCAGAATATTATGATGCATTTAGAAGTTTTGTTTTTTTTTGGTTTGGTGTGGTTGTGTGTGTCAGGTATGTTGATTCGCCGGGTGGTGAACATTTCTTTGGGCATCCTGATTGGCTACCTGAGCATCCCCGTGGTGATGAACCTGCTGAACTCCAGGCAGGTGATGAACACCTCCTTCGACCCGCTGCGCATCGTCAACACCTATGGGGCCTTCGGCAGGTACAGCCGGGGGTCACAGGGGCCATGAAAGTGGAGATGGAGCTTTTTCCATGATGTAGCGACAGGCTTCTTTTTATTTGTATTTGATTAAAGAGCAGTGTCAGTAGTGCTGCCTGCATCATGAAATGGTTGTTAAATGTATTGGCGTCAGTGGCAGAATATAACTAAGTACATTTACTCAAGTATTATGAGTATATATTTAATGAGGTTTTATGCCTCTGCTCCACTACGTTTCACAGGTAAACGTACATTTTACTCTGCTATGTTTAGTATCCACTGCAGTTAGTGGATATATTAGAAATTAATAGTTTTACATACTAATGAAACAAGAAGAATTTAAAAAATGTGACGCTTTATTAATTTTATTTTATTTTATGCACTGTTCCCTCTTTCTCTGCTCCTCTGACCAGCATCACTAAGGAGCGTACTGAGGTGATTTTCCAGGGCACTCTGAGCCCAAATCCTAAGGACCCGGAAGCAGTGTGGGAGGAGTATCAGTTCATGTGTAAGCCGGGGGACGTGTACCGGCGACCGTGCCTCATATCGCCGTACCACTATCGACTGGATTGGCTCATGTGGTTTGCTGCCTTCCAGGTGAGTTGCATTACCTCTCTACAGCATATTTTTATGATCGTTTATTATGCTTGTGTTGATAAAGAGTTAGTTTATAATTATTTTTATCATTATTTATTATAATTGCCATTATGGCTTTTTGTATGTAAATGTGATTAATGTGGAGAAGCTTTAGCACCCCATT
The DNA here is from genome assembly GCA_015103295.1 of Ptychochromis oligacanthus. Taxonomy (NCBI): domain Eukaryota; kingdom Metazoa; phylum Chordata; class Actinopteri; order Cichliformes; family Cichlidae; genus Ptychochromis; species Ptychochromis oligacanthus. Next base: position 5,014 of record VVAS01119577.1, read on the forward strand.
TATAACATTAAGGGGCAGTATTTTCACATTAATACTCCAGGTTGGTCTCAAAACAAGCCAGTACTTATGTGTTTGTCCTTCAGTCTCCGTCTGTGTTTTTCTGTCCCATGTTCTGTTTCTGTATCTGCTTGTTATACTTCTCCCCCTTTTTTTCCCCTCACACGCACCTTAATATCTCCACGCTCCCCCTTTGTCGTTTATTTGACTCCCGATCTGCCTCTTTAAAATTCTCCTCTCTCCGAGTTGATGTGTCTTCCACACCCTTTGTTTCTTTCTCCTTCTCCTGCGTTTATTTTTGTTTCTAACACATTGTCTCCATGTGTTCAATCAGACGTACGAGCAGAGTGAGTGGGTGATCCACATAGCAGGACGCCTGCTGTCCAACGACAGCACCATCCTCTCGCTTCTCGACCACAACCCTTTCCAAGGCAGAGACCCACCCAGGTAAACACACACTGTCTGCACCAACCTCACCAAAACTCTCCCCTTAAGTTTAAGAAAGTATCACAGTATTCCTGTCCAGTAGTGCCCTCTTGCTATGACCCCAGATGAACTACCAGAAAGCTTTATATAGCAGTCTATAGTTAGATGTAGGTGCAAAAATACTTATATTTGCTACCAGGGAATTCAAAAACTAAATTAAAAAAAAATAACACTTCATGAGTCTTACCTGCATACACCCTACCACCTACCCAGGTAAGAACGGGGTGAGCAAAACACAAATGATATAAAGTGTAAGTAAATTTAAAACAAAAAAAATCTGAAGGTTGTCACTGACATACACCTGAAACATGGGCACATATAGGATGTATACTTTTAATCCACATATGTAGCTGAATGTCAAAAGTAACAGAAGCCCGTGTCCTATTCTCACCTGCCACTTGTGCTCCGGCCATGCAAACCTGTTTTCACTATCCCTGATTAGCAGATGACTTCCAGGTAACACAGCCAGATCCTGGTTCTGTCAGTTCCCCACATTTCCCTGGGTGGGGGGGTTAGAAACAGTAAAATGTGTTCCAGGGGAACACAAGGAGACAAAATCAAAGCAAAAGTTTCTTTATTAACAGTTTAACTTAAAAAGACAAACACACCAGCAAGAACAAAAGAAAAGCTACAGCTAAACTTAGAAGCTGGTAAAAGTAAAGGAGTAAGTCGGTAAAAAACACACTCGTTCACACAGAGCCGTAAGCCACCACACAGGCTCTCGGGCTCCTCTCCCTCAGCTTAAGTACCTCCGCTGCTGATTGCTGAGTGGAGTCAGCTGTGTGCAACTCACAACAAAACTTCACAAGAAGAAGTGTGTTACCTAAGACAGGGATAAGAGAGAGCAACACCACACACCCACACAACAACCCACAATGAGCCCACAGGGATGTAACGGAACCATAGAAGAAAACAGTTGAACGTGTACGCTTTTCACCACCCGCACTATGTGCCAAACCATTTTTAGCTAGGACACCGCATGCTCATTGGCTAATGACTTGTGACTGACAGTTTGTTAGCCAATGAGCATACCCGATTAGAAAAAATACAGCTTTAAAGCACCTCAGCCCTGGCTTCACTTTCCAGACATGGAAACTGCTTCCATCTTTTATATACATTCTATGTTCAAACCTTGTTATTTCCAGTAAGTGCACAACTTGCCGTGTTCAATTTGAGGCAACGCTACCCTGTTAAAAAATCACACACTACACAAGCAGTATATAGTGTACTATGTGGAAGTGTACTGACAGAAGTATCTAAATTAAAACAAGTCTCCACTGATCCTACATCTGCCACACATTGTTAAAATTTCTTTCAGTTTATTCAGCACCAAATGTCAACACAAGTCCTGTCAGAACCCGTTACATTACAAAGTGAAGAGCTTAAAATATTATAGAGAGAAAGCCACTGATTCCCTTTGAGCAATCACAAGAGAAATAAAAATCATCCAGTGTGAGCAAGCTCAGGGAAAATGCCTCAGTGACGTCTGTGAGAGGAAAGGAAATGCAATATGGCAACAAAGTTTTTCTGCGAGTCATTCTGTTGTTGGTAGACAATGTATGACATGCGCAGACTGCTAAGGTTGCAGGTGGTGATTGCAGAATGCACGCTTAGATTAAAAATTTTTACTTTATGTGAACACATTTTTTTTTCTCTATCCTCCTCCTCTCAGGTGGGTTCGGGGAGAGCATTTCAGATACAAGTTCAGCCAGCTGGGCAGTGCCAGCGCGGCACAGGGCAAATGGTGGTTGAGAAAACGCATCGGCGCTTATTTCCCTCCTGTGGACCTGGAAGGACTCAGGGGCTACTTCCAATCCAGGAACTGGCCCCATCCACATATACCACAGAACAGAAAGTAAAACCATGACCTCTAAAGGGACCCCAGACTGCAGAGTTTGGGCTTGAGTACACGTTACAGACACAAAGGATGGTTTCATGAAGAACTGTTTGATAAAACCTTTCCTGAAATCAAACATGCACACCTTTATTCCAAAACAATGTGATATTTTGTTTTTTTTAAAGCTTTCAATTAAAGGTGTATAATTGATGTGTAATTGCTGGCCTTTGTATCTTATCAAGCAACTCAGTAAAAAGCCCAATATTTGAACATGAGTGCAATTTCTATATTAAAAAGGCTCCACCCATGAGGGTGTAGCAGTAATGATCAGCTTTCCTGCTAATTCTTTGGTTTTTGGTTGGACAGGGTCCATGTCCCAGCACATTTATGTCTCTTCTGACAGATTGTTTTCGATAAGCTGATCGTGTGTGTCACTCGGGGTGTACTCAGAGTAGACACGGTTGCCTTGTACCAGGCACGACTGTCCTCCCCTGCTGTGCACTCACACTGTGCTTAATGATCCAGGCCCGAGTATGCTTCAGTTTGACTCAGCATCTCAACTCCTGTCTCTCGTGCTGTGGTGACACACCGCCTTCTCACATGTCTTATAGATTTGTTTATCATTACACACCGTTTTTTTTTTTTTTTTTCAGTTCAGCTGTTGTTGGAAGTTGATGCACCGGTTTATGGCATCAGTTAGACGAGTCTGTCACTACATACTTGTTTTTCAGCATGCAGGAAAATTAGTTTATATTTAAACTAAACCAGTGAGTGAAAACAAAAACAAATCAACAAATTGGAAAAAAAAACCAAAAAAACAAAGGTCCAAACAGGACGTGAACCACAGTCTTCTGCCTGACAAGCCTGCAACTTACAACACTAACACCCTCCCCAGTGTCCAAATGTGGACTTTTTAGATCTCAAAAACTGGACCGTTATCTCTTGGTGGCCAGTACTGCCACAGCCCCCACACCAAAGACACCTTGTGCAGAACAGGTATGCAGGTGGCATCTGACAGATCTATATTATAACACGGCCCAGGATGAGAACATGTTGCCCCACCCTTTCCTTCTGTACACACTGCCATAAATATAATGAAAATTAAGGCTGTCCATTTAATTTACACACACACAATGCTATTCCATGTCTCCTGTAAAGACTTTCCTTCCCTCATCTCTTCCCTTATGGTGCAGCTGTTTGTCACCTCCGGATTGATTGTTCTCAGATCTTATTTAGGTGTTTGTCATCTCCTTGCACATGTATCTCCATTATCTCTCTCTTTGTGGACCACTTCACTGATTGCTTCTTTTTTAATTTGGGTCCTGGAGTCATCTAATCATCTAAAGACACTACTGAAAGGAAAAAGGCACACGGATAAAAACAGTCCTACACAGAACAGTTCTTCTAACTGGCACGAGTTTGGGATTATCATGTTATATGATATCTATAAACTAAACAGAGTAAGTAAAATGCAGTAAACTAAACCAGACTGATGGTGATAGTGAAGAGATGATGTAAGCAATGTGAAATGCTCTGTTTGAATCAAACACAAACTAAGAAGGAGAAGGCAGGAGGGGTGGTATTTAAGAGGAGAAACTGAATGGGGGAGGGCACAAGCTTGTAGACCAGCTCCTGGATGAGCCAGGGGCAAAAAAGAAGAGACGGACCTAGATGAGGGATTGTGTTTAGGAGCAGCTGGAGAAGGCCGGTGCTGGAAAACCTTCAAAGGAATAGCCTCAGGCTACTGGGTTGGGTGAGGTTCTGCTCAAAGATTTGTGGTGCTGGTCAATATTATAACAGAGTTGGACAAAAGAGATCATGACAACACCATTGAATTTCTTTTGAATTTTATTACCAAAATCTGTTAAAAAATAGTTCAGTCAGAACCACTATAGTCAAATATAGTTAATTTCCATCCACAGTAGTTTAGATTTGTGGAATGGCTCTGGTCTGGGACACAGAGAAAACTCCCACCCCCCCACCCCTTTATTATGCATACATGGGAAGTTGGAGGCAGGGACCACCAGCAACACCACAGTACAGAACAGAGCTGGCATCTTTAACAACAGATACAGCATTGGTTAAGTCAGACACAGCATAAAAAGGTGGAGTAGGGCTGTAAGGTGGGTTGCAAAGCAGCTTGTAGCAAATGTGGGGTGGTTAAAGCAGCTTAATTTAAGTTTCAATTATCATTTCGGTCAGTATGACATACTAGACTCTAGTAAAAGCAGAAACTTTGGAGTTTCTATAAATCACTCTTTAACACACTCAGACAACTAATACATTGCAAAACCGAGTTCTGATTACATATATTTTTAAAGGCAATATAACTGGTATAAGAAGGTTTTCAGGTGTTTCAAGACAGATGATGACATGTGGCATAATTCAACAATGACTTGTGAAAGTGAAGACCTGAAAAAAGTATTTTAAGATCAGCTCAGTTTCTGAAACTCCTTTGCATTAATAACCTGCCTCATAGTACAAACCTGAGCTCAGATTTACACTAAAAGCTTAAAAAAAATTAACAGGTGAGGGGTTTAATTAGTTACTTTGTATAAGCTGATGGGTGAAACACCTGCCAACATCTGCAGAGAGAGGAAAACACAAAATATCAACTCAGTAAAATCAACATACTGTCAGTTTAAAAAAATAAAATAAAATAAAAACATGTCAGTTATTTCTGTTTGGATAGTTTGAAATGATGTCCTGCTATGAAAACCTTATCACAGCAATATTTTAATAACATACTTTGTCTTAGGAATTCTAATGTCAACATATAAATATTAATATAAAATATTTTGCAGAGAAGAAAATCAGTAATATTTTGTTGAGTAATTGATTTTTTTGGGGTGGGTGAGGTGTTCTGTTTTGGGTTAGAAATGAACAGGGGTCCTGACAGGCGTTGTAACCGTTGGTTATTGATTATTTTTCAGGTCTGAAACACATTTGTTATCTGGAGCCCTCACTGAGTTTTGTGAAACGGTCTGACCGATGTGATTAATTCTCCATGTAAAATGCGCTTTGCAAACTTCAGAGCATCGTGTTTAGTGTTGCTCTGAATTATGCGGAGTTCTGAAAGTCCTGACAGTAAAATATTGGACACAACAAGCTGGATTTAAACCAATAAATCTCACCCGTCCCGTGCTGAAACAGCTTTGGTCTGTGTTAGCGGGTCATCAATTTGTCAGCTTGAACGTTAAGCATCCACTAAGGTCTGATTTACGTCTTCATATTACAGTCACAGTTTCATATTCCAGTGCCTGAGAAACGTATTTTCACTTATAATTATATACAGGTTAATTTCATTTTATCTAAATCTCTATACAACATTCCTCTCTCTCTCTCATATAAATATTATTGAAAAATTTGTTAATTTCTTGTTGGAGTCAAATTTCTATCGTGTTCAGACTTTCAGTGATGTCCCTGCAAAACAATAATCTTCGCTAAGAATCATTTAAACTTAATAGCCTATTTAGATAAAAGCAGAATACAAATTAAATTCTATTTTACACTGAATTCATAGGTGAAAGTGTGTATATTTGTACCAATGGTGACGCCAAAACTGTTAAAAATTCAAATGAAACATGTAATTACAGCATTAACATGATAACAACAGCAGCAATCAGGCGAGAGATGAAGGTGAAAAAAATGAAAATAATATATGTTTCTATGGAAAAAAGGAATTATGTGCTTGCATGTCTGTAGAAAGGATCAGATTCGGTTTCTAAGTCACAGTAACACAAAAAGGCCATTAGATGGTGCCATTCTCCATGTAATGATGCAAACATTTTCAAAGTGAATCAATCTACAGTGTGTGTCGAGTGTGTAGGCACTACACTACTACTCAGTTCTCTGTTATTCTAATAATATAATTAGTTTTTTCCTAATGTGCCAGGGGAATAGAAAAAAACACAGTGACAAAGGTCATGTGGCTGTACCTTTTGTTACCACACAATCCTTTATCTGTTAATGACAAATTGTCAGAATCTTCAAACACTGCCGGATGTCTGATTTCACAAACATTCTTTGGTGTTGTATTCTACTCATGTGTTTGAGCTATTTTTTTTTTCAGAGAGCTGCCTTAATCATACCTTTTCAGTATGTGCAATGATGTTTAAATATAAGCATCAACATTTGTCTCCGATCCGGCCGTATGAAGCACAATGAACTATCTGAGAGAGAGAAAAAAGGAATAGTGATTTGTTTCTGTGTATACGACACAGCAGATCTGTATTTTTGAAGAATGGGTGCTTACACTGTGGCTGACAAAGTAATTTCCACCTTGCTTGCTTCATAGATAAATAATAGCTCCCTAGTCTGATGATGGAGGGTGCAGTACTCCCTGGAGAATCGAGATGACTATGACTACTGTGTAGCCGGTGTAGACCCACATGTTTCAATATCAAATAATAAGAATTAGATATGAAAAAGATGCATGACTAAACAGGGTTTCCTTTTATTTAATCTAATGAGGCATAGACATTACCTGTTAGGCTGGCAATCTAGCTAATGTGGGGTAACTTTGCCAAAAGAAATGGTGTTTCAGCACAGTTTAAATACTTAGCTAGCTACATAGGTAGGATTAAAAGATTAAAAGAAGGCAGCCCCCCCCCCCCAAAAAAAACCCATTTGTGAAGCCTTGAGCTGAGCATTTTCTTGGTGTTTTTACCCCTGACTATAAACCCAAAAGACACTGAAAATTTAATTGGCTAACGACCTGTGAGTGGAAAAATCATTAGCCAATGAGGGTAATCGGGTTTATCGTCCTTTCTGGTTCTAATAATGACAGTAATTTACAAAAGGAACTTTAGTAGTAGTCAGTGTAGCTTTATACTAGCAACTGAGCCCCTGCTGGCCATTAAAAAGAATGCAAGTGTGAAAGTTTCAGGCACTTTCACACTGGCTTCACTTTACAGACCTGGAAACTACAGCCATCTTTTATATACAGTTTATGGTTGTAAATATTAGGTGGTAGCTTAGCAGCAACTACACCACACCTTGAGCTTGTCACAAATGCATAACCACCTTAATCTGCAATCCCCCTCAGGCAGCTAGAGGACTCTGAACTACTGGCTTCTCGCTAGTAATACTTTTGTCTTAATACCATTGTTCTGACCGCTAAATTCAGGTCCTCTAATAAGTGTGCTGGTAACACTTTAGGGAATTATTGGTCTGACTTACTGAGCTTCTGTATGAATAATACACTGAATTTTCTTATGGCTGAGGAGTTAAACTAGAATATGATAGAATGTGATCACGAAATATTTTGGGTGTTTTTTTGACGTTTGCGCTTGATAACTGTGCTTGATGTGATAGCGCAGTCATGCTTGTGAGGACCGGGCTTTGTGGTAAGCTTGTGTTCGCTTCAGTTTGAGGTAGACCACAAGTGGCACTCATTCCATCTCTGACTTAAAGCAGCCTCAATGAAAAGCAATGGGATGACATATATCTTTAGATACAGCTTGCAGTTGTAGCTAGCTACAAGTGGCAGCACCTATTGAGCTGGCTGAACTCATTCATGATAGGCTATGTTAACTTTTAGCCCTTCCCTCACTTATTTCACGGTTTTTAGTTAAAGGTACAATGTGTAAAATGTCACCGCTAGATCTCAGTAGATTGCAGATTGCAGTCAACTGACTTCTGTTTTCTTACCCCTACCAATTCAAGTGCATAATCCTAGCTATGGTGGCCGCTGTAGGACAAACATGCTTTAGTCAGTCAAGAGAGATCAAAAACATGAAATTTGGACTGTACCCCATAACGGCCGCTGCCGGCTGAAACCTTTTTCTACACACTATATTTTAACATATTTGAATAATATCAACACTTAGCAATAAATCAAGAATAAAAAAATTAAATATTTTTTATTCTTGCAAATATTTTGCCATGTTTTACGTTTATACCCCCAAGTCACCTCAAAAACTTTGGCCGCCATTCATCTATACTGAGTGTAGGCTGTCTGCTGTTTACCTCAGCTGTCAGTATGCCGGGTGAGAAGCGTCCACGTCTATTTACTCTGGAGGAGGCGGTAAAACTTTGTGAAAGGAGTCCAATACAGGTCGATGAGTCAATGAAACTCACTTCTGACCGATGACAATTCTATTGGGGTATAGAGAGGTTAGGCTGAATTACCTGTCAAGCAGAAAGCAGGCGACTTCGGCATCACTTTTAAAGTCTTTCTCTCTCTGTAAGTCCTTCCATCTGGGAAAGGCTACTGTGCCAATATTTACTCTCCCGACGCCAGTCACGTTGTCTCTTTCCTTCACGTTTTCATTTCTTTGGTGAATTGGGACCCCCTTCTCAGATGATATGATCCTTCATATCTTGAGTCTGAAGGTCCCGGCACGAATTAAAATTTGCCTCCACGGCACACAAACGCCTACAAGTTGTCTTCTCCTCCGCCTTGGCATACTATGTACGTGTCTGGTCTGTAGACACGTAGGCAGAACGGAGATGTCCATCTCCCCTGTGTTCAAGATGGCGGGGCAACATGGTGGCTTCCACCAATCGGCCTCCCGCTCCTATGTATTTTTAATGGATTAATTCATTTTATGAGAATGCATCAGTTTGTTGGAAGACGTAATTACACACTAATCAATGTATATTTATGAGTACAATATTCTTTTTTTCTATTAAATAACCTCAACAAATGACTGACTGTACCTTTAGGTTTTTTAGGATTGTTGTGTCATTTAGCTACTTTCCACCTTTCATGTTTCCCCTCACCTGCAACCGGTCGCAGCAGATGGCTGCCCCTCCCTTAGCCTGGTTCTCCCGGACGTTTCTTCCTGTTAAAAGGGAGTTTTTCCTTCCCACTGTCGCCAAGTGCTTGCTCATAGGGGGTCGTCTGACTGTTGGGATTTTTCTCTTTAATATTGTAGGGTTTTTACCTTACAATATAAAGCGCCTTGAAGCGACTGTTGTTGTGATTTGGTGCTATATAAATAAAAATGAATTCAACTGAATTATGTCACAATTTATCAGTTTGATAATCTGTATAATATATCTCCTCCTTTTATCTATCAATCGCCAAACTATTTGGGCCTTCATAAAAATGCGCTGTGACATGACAATCTATACGAAGGACAAACAAGGAGCTCAACAGCTCTTCAAATCAGTGTGTGGTGGATTGGTGCATGTGTGTTGGCTCGCTCCTTGTTGTTCACTGCTCATTGGTTCTGACAATGCAGCCCTCACACAGCATGGATATTTTTAATAGCCCGCTCATCAAACACATCTGCATTCTGTTTGCCCTCCCCCACCCCACCCCACTCGGCACCGCAAATAAATCTCCCCGGTAGGATCACTTTCGCAGCCTTTCTTGCAGTTTTATGTGACTTTGATGGTTAACTTCCAGACTGCACGCTGGATCACACGGCCATCCATTGCGCGCCCTGATTGTGTAAGACACAGCAGGGTAGTGCGTCTGATAACTCTCCACAGCTCCAGTTTGGCATTCTCCCAGTTGTCCTCTGATATAATATTAAAGCGGAGGTGGCTGCAGTGCTCAAAGACCGGATACGACCAAAAGGGGTGTGGGTTGTAGGTTCGATTCCCCCGCTGGGAAAATCAGGCTAGAATAAGTGAATGAATCACGTAGCAGATGCATTAATGATTACTTAGAGTTGTCTAGCACCCGCTGGTTGTACCTCGTAGCTGTTGGTGTGAAGGTTTCTAACTGAATTAGGCTGCAGCGGAAAAAGATGTTCAGCAAATCTTCCGTGAACAAAACAGGGCAAATAGAGTATACATCCCAGCAAATGAGCCACCAGTGCGGTGAACACATCATCCTTTGTTAACCCTTACATAAAATGCTTTTTAGAGTGTGTGTCGTCATGGTAGACGTAGGAAAATGACTGTTTACTTGCTAAAAGGTAGAGAGCTCCTGAATATAAAAGAGTGAGTCATATGGGCTTTTTCTGTAACCTGGTAGCTACTGTATTGTCTTCAGCTCTGCCTGACAGCAGGGCAGGGAGTTTCTCCTATATGTATACACACACACACAGGCAGACAGTAATAATTGGTTGGGTCAAATCTCAGTGCACAGCGACAAAATCATTTGAGGACGGGCAGATCCTCCACCAAGGCCAGGGCCCTATATTGCAATTTTAATGAATGGTAGTAGGATCTTTACCAACATGTAATGGATTGTGCCACTGCTTATTCTCCATGTCTCCACTAAGTTTCTTGAAATTCAGCTACTTTTCATCTATTGATCACATGCATCAACCATGGCTCTCAGCTTGGTAGAGGAAAAATAAGCAAAAATGAATGACCAGCAGTGAATTCTGTTTGAAAACTGAAAAAAAAAAAAAGTATAAGATGGGGCCACCTGGTGCGTCAACTGAGAATGCTTAGTTTGAACTGGCACTGCACTGAGAGTTGCTCCTCAAAAATATGAACACTGTGCAAGTGTGAAAACTGATAACCAAATAATAAGTTATCACATAATCAATATATAGTGTCAGTTCACAACAGAGTTGTCTCAAGGCATTTAATATTTTAAGGTGAAGACAATATTGCAGAGAGAAAACCAGCGATCTGATGATCTTTGAGCAAGTACTTTGAAACAGTGGGGATGAAGAACTCTCTTTTAACAGGAAGAGACCTTCGGTACAGGCTCAGGAAGGGTGGCCCATTTCCCTCGTCCGGTTGGGCAGTGACAGCAAATAATCGAATAATCAGTTAAAATGTACTCTCTGCTTTTGTACAAATTAATTAATGTGCAGTTGTCTTACTATACATGCCATCTAATGGCCCACCTTTTATACCCACTGTGAGGCAGGTGAAACAAACTTCAAACACAGCATTGATGTCAAGATTTTAAGTTGATTGCTGCCTATTTGCTGGAAAGCAGTGGTTTATCACCATCCATTGAGTTTGAGTTCTGCTTCTGGCCAGTCTGGCCACCTCAGTTTGGCTATTCCAAATCCAGACAGAGGTACTTTCAGCTGCTCCCTTATTTCCCGAGAGGATGTCACAGCAGATGGATTCATCCAAATTTTAATTTGGCACAACTTTTTCCTGACGTAACCCTCCCATTTATCCAGGTTTGGGACTGGCACTAGGAGTACACTAGCTTGTGACAACCTTGAGCCTGGGTTTGTGTCACTTCCTAGAACTGAACTTGGGAGCAGTTGGTATGTTAGGCGAATGTGTTAACCACTACACTACCAAATCCAGACAGAAGACATTGAATCTGTTTTAACATGAAACTGGGGAACAGGCAGATATATGAGAAGGTGGGATTGGTGCATTTTTCCACATTTTTACTTAAAGACTGAAGTCATTTATAAAAAAACAAATGTTGCCAATTAACTTCCTGTCAATCGGGTTTTTAATCATTGCAGCTGAAGAGCAATTTGTACCTTGGTAGAAACAGTACATGACATGGTGGATCCCTTACAGTTTGTGGAGGATGCAACAGCTACACTCTTAGATCTTGTACTGAGACACTTTGAGGGATGTAAGAACCATACATTTGCTTTTAATTGTATTCAGCCACGTCTTCTTGGACATAAGGATGTTCAACTTTTTTCAAGGTAAGTTTGTGCCCAATAAAAATCTTTCCCCTCGGACCCCCTGGGCCATTTGTGTTGGGAAACTGATGCTTAATTTTGATGCGTTTAAGACTCTGTGTTGGTTTTTACTTTGGCTTCCCATATTTCTCCCTCCTAAGCTGCACAGTGTCATCAAATCTTTACCCTTTCACTGCTTGGCACCTGAGATTATAGTCCTCTACAAATGTGTGTGGCCATACTAAACTCTATTCTAATAAAATATTGACCTATCCCAAATAACCGATGACTCATTGGGCTAATGGGTTTAGTAACTCTGAATCCCAAAGACGCATCTGTGAGAGCACACCCTAATATTTTACACTCAGCAAGCTAAAGTCCCACATTTTACAGCATGCCTGCTTAACAGCTGCTGGACTTGTGCACTATATACCCAAGAGGAACTCAACAGTATTGGACACTAGAGAGATGCAGCCTTGAATTTGAAAGGGTCTGTGGAGAACAGCAAGGCTTCCTATTATGTGCTGTTCCACAGATTCAAAGTCTGAATCGGTGCCAGAAGCAAGCTGGACCTTTAAAAGAGAAATACACCCAAAATAGCATTTGCATTTGATTGTGCAGTCTGTTTTTTGTTTTTTTAACATTAAAAAAATGGAGCCATTGCCTATATGAGGCAAGTGGGCTGCATGGGATTGTAAAGCTTCCCACTAAGCTGATATTATAAGTGACTCCGGTCTCTGACCCTTCCTTACAACAAATTTGATTTGGATTGATCCATCCATCAGTCATGAAGTCGTGGTTTTGATATGTCACGTCATCAGTTTAAGGAATCCTCTTTGTCCAGCTTAACGAGACTGGTTTTGCCCAACATGATTTGAAAAGTATGATTTTTTTTTTTCGTTTTAGGGTGGATTTTCTATATAAACGCACCGTAACAACCATGCCTTCTCCCGCTCCCAGCACCACATTACGAGAGAGAAAGAGAGACAGAGAAAGGGAGAGCGAGGCGGGGAGAGAGTGCTGTTTACATTGTGAACAGACCTCAGATTTACAGTCATCCAGCTGCACCGCCGAGACAACAGCTGCCTCTCTTTAAAGCCAGTTTTTTGCCCGAGAATCAATTGGCAATTTTCGCTTTACGCACAGTCATGATTTGACGCACAGGTGAACTTACTTCACGTCAACGCACCCCGATCAGAACTCAACGAGGAGGGAAGAAAAAAAAGTGCTTAGTTCACACTCTCCTCCTCGTTCTTCGTTCTTAATTGATTGGAGCAGAGCAGGTTATCAAAGTCATGTCCAGGAAGAAGGCAGCGAAAGGCAAAGGGAGCTCCAAGAGCCCCAAGGCGTCCCCGAGCAGCGGGAGGACGGGGAAAGGTCTGACCGCAGCCGCTTCTCCGTCCTCCGGACTGGTCTATCCCAGCAGACCGTCCATCAGCAACAGCGGAGAGTTTTATGATATCGCCTTCAAGGTGAGCAGAGGCGCAGGCTTTACGCAGTCGTGTGTATTCGCAAGTTGCGGCAGCCAATTAAAAAAAATGTACAAAGTACATTAAAAAGTATGGTGTATCTTCTTAATTAAAAGTGCGGAGGTTAAGTCAAGTTTTGCCAGTTTTTCTCTATTCTGGACTACTGTTTAATATTTTGACTGCAAGTGTAAGTACAGTTCTTCTCCTGCGCTTGAAATTTCATCATGTTTACTATTCAAACTCCTCTCACATGTATGAAATACTGATTAGTGCAGCCAGTGTCTCCTTTCAAGTGTCAGAGTTTAGGAACATTAAGTGGTGTGGCATACATGTAGTCCAGTGCAGTAACATGGAAGAGATGATGATGGAGAGGGGTTTCTATTATTAATGAGATCAATTAGCAGCAGTGCAGGAGAACAGCAGTGCTTTTTGTATAACAGGACTGGAGTTGAAAAAATAAATGTTGCTACCATCCCAGAGTAAAGATGCATTTTTGGGATGACGTGATAGTTGCGATTAGGGGGCACATTCCAATGTCTGTTTTAAGGTGTCTTACAAAACATCAGTTCCCTGGTCTCTCTCTTCTTTCCTGTTTCTCTTGACTATTATAGCTATCTCAAAACGGTAGACTTAAACACTACATTTTCAGAGCTTATAAAAAGTATCATAAGATGGATGTAGCCACTGTAACGTCACCCAGTGGTTAGTGAAGTTTCACCACTGCCATCTTAGTACTTTGAAACCAGATGTGAGGAGTGAGAGATGGATGTGAGTGACTGGCATAGTCAGATGCTAGTGACTTGTTAGTAACATGGTAAAGCATACCCTGCTTTATTATCCTTCATGGCTACTTATGGGAACCAAAATTTACAAAATGAGCACTATGTTGTATTCAGTATGACTTGAAACAAGCAACTGAGTCCATAACCGCTTCAGGAAAGTGCCCCTGCTGGCTTTTATAAAGAATGCAGATTTTACAGCACTTTCTGTCTTCACTTTTTGGAAGCACCATTCTATGTGTGTAGCCCATTTTGTGTGTCTAAAGGAATATTTTTGAGTCTTATTGTAGTATATCTAGGAAGGATTTTGATCATTTAAAAAACAAAATATTTTCTGCTTTTCTGTAGTATATGTAATTCAAAATACAGTGCTGTGTAAAAGTCTTGAGCCACCCCTCATTTCTTTATACTAGCAAATCCCTGCGCTGTGCACGGGTCTTTGCTTTGGTGTTAGGTCAATAAACAATAACTGCAGAGAAAATTATAATTTCTTTTTCTTTATTGCGATTACGTAAAGCGTTTCATGGATTTTCATTTTAGTAAGTATATGTATATAAACTTAGCACAAAAGGTAAGGAAATTTGTTTTTGGTTGATTATTTCTTTGTTGTAACAATGCTTCTTGACAATAAATCGTATACTGTTGGAAAGCCTGTTTATTTCCCTTTAAATGGTGCCACATTTGTAAGGAAAATGCATTTGTGGGTTGAGCAGCAGAGTTGAGTATGTGGGTTGCGCTCATGAAAAACTTGCCAAATCTTCTCTGCCAATGCCAAACAGCTTATTCTGCTATTGACTCTTGTTTGGTGC
>VVAS01119583.1:0-13323 GCA_015103295.1 Ptychochromis oligacanthus
CCGCCTCTCTCTCCCCCCCCCTCTCTTTTTTTTTTTTTTTTCACTTCTTCATCCGTGCTCCATCCTCTCTCGTTAGCGTACATCAGTTTCTTTCTGGTTAAATTTGATCACATTTTGTTGATGTACCCTGTATTTCAAGTTCCTCTCTTACATGATGTCCTCTGACCTTGCCATTGCCACTTTGACCAAACAGAGGTGGCAGTGACTGGAAGAGGATGAAAGGGCAATTTCGGAAAGAAGAGGCCCTCTAATAAGGAGACAGGTCTCATTATGTCTGCCTCCTCACCCTGTCTACCCTTGTTGTGTCAAATATAGAGTGATGCCGGGATGAGTGGGGTGCTCTTTTTCTTTGATTACCTGTCAGTGAACTTGAGCATCAGCAGCCCGATGAAGTAAAAGCTACCATTATCTAAATAGTCCCTCTTTAAAGACATCCCTTGGCTTAAATGTGGAGAAACTCTTACTGGTGACTGACTTAACACAAGTGCTTAGGATGGCATGGATAATGATTGTGCTTTACTACTGCCAGACACACATACACAGACGGAGACACACATGCACAAACACGACTGACTGAGTGAACATACACACTGACAGTAAGCATAAAGTTGAGCCACAGCAGGCAGTGAAGGAGATCTGTCGCCCCTGTCAGGGGTCGACCTTTATGGACATGGCACACCAAGATGAAACTAAAGCTCACTGATGCGTCACCTTGAATCACAAGTGGCACGTTAAAAGACTACAACAGACAGTCACCTATCAGCCAACACAAAAGCACATGCTGCATGTAATAGGAAATAACTTGCTAGTTTGTGCTTTCTGCTCCAAAAAAAAAAAAAAAATACAACAGACCAGCAAACCTAAAGAACTGAGCCAGCTCTCTTCACAGCCATATGTTTTCTTATTATTAAGGGTCATACAACCGTTACTATATGGTATATTTTGAGTAGTGCATAACAGATGGACTCCAGCAGTAAGGTCGTATTAGTATTTGCTATTATTCTGCCTCATAGACTCTCTATATAAACGTTGGACTTTGACTTTCATTGGTTGGTGAAGTCCTGCCTTGAAGCCTTGAGATGAGCGTTTTAGCCTCCACCATCTTGGTGTTTCAAAATTGATTGTGACAAGCAGGGTATAGACCTGACTGAGAAACCAAGGAAGAGCGCTTGCTCATACGGTAGTGACTTGCCAATCACAAGGTTACCATGCCCTAAAACATATTCTACTTTAGTGTCTTTTTTCAGTTTTAAAAAAATAAACATTGTATCAAATAAGATGTGAAGCAAGTGATTGAGACCAAAAACTAATTAGGAATGTTTTTACTGAGATCACAGATTAATTTAGCAGAAGGGTCCCTTTCCCACAGACAGTCAGACTTGTTTATGCAACCGGAGGAGTCAACCCCTGCGAATTCAGGTTTACGACACTTCCACACTGGCTTCACTTTTTTTTTACTTTTACAGTCTGATAGTGCCAAAATAAAATTTTCAGAAAATACAAGGCGCTTATAGAATGTGTCCACGGCTGCAGTGAGGCCGTGGTGAGGAATGTAAAGGCAGTAATAAACAAACCTCTGTATATGATGCACAGTAGGGTGTTGTCTTTGACTTTATGGTGCCGCTTATGTCTATGTCTTTGCATAGTTTCTCATTTTTCTGCTTTCTTCCCTCCCTCTCTCTTTCGGTTAGGCATGAGAGAAGCTGTTAGTTCATTTATCATACTGGAGTCTCCTGCTCTATGCCCCAGACTTAGTGATTAATGATGACCGTTCACACACTTAAACATTTAGCTTTGTTTCACTGACACGCTACTTACCATACCAGTCACCGTGGGTTATTTAACACTGGGTCACTGTGGGGCTGCAACCAAATATGATGACATATCTGCAGTGTGACCTTTAAGGGTTCTTACTGTGTGATTTTTATCTCTGTGTTAGAATACAAATATGTCATTTATCACAAAACATTAACATAACTAAATAGAAAGTTGAGAATAGTTCTTTTTTTTTTTTTAAGTGTACATTTACTCAAATAGTGCACTTAAATACATCTTTGACATACTGTTTACATGAGCATTTGCTTTTCTGATGCTATGTCTACTCACACTTCATTTCAGTGATGTAACACTTGATAACTTTAGTTACTCCAGATACAAATAAATAATACAAAACTTTACCAAATGTAATATGTATTTTCTCTAATTAAGATTAGATTAGGATATGACTTTATTGATTACTAGGGAAATTGAAAAGCTCATGTCTTCATCAGCAGCACCATTAAAGTGATATATACATTAATGCAACAGGACTTGTAATATAGTATGGAAAGACTACTCTTACTTTAATATAATAATATATTGCACCTTTAAATAAAATGTAAATACAAATAAAGAATTAAATGGAATTCTTTACTTGTAACAGAAAGTTTGGGGTATTATTACTTTAACTTAGTGAAAATATCTTATTACTTCTTCCATTGTTCATTTCTTCTCTCAACAGATTTCTTTGCATTACATGAGAAATGTGATTTAAACACACAACAACAATATGGATGTGCATGTATATTGAGCTGAAAAAAGGAAAGTGACTTAAACTGAGGTAAGAGGAAGTGAGGGAACTATCAAATATGTATAATTTAAGTTAGAAAATTAAAGTATGTATGTGTTTGTAAGATACAGACTGAAAGAGAGACAGATAGAGGCAGAAAGTAATTTAATGAAGTGACTCTCCTTTGACCTTCACTAACTCTCCAGAGCATTGCCAATTTCACTTTCACCCGCTCGATGGAAAGGCGGCGTGTTTGTTGTCGAGGCCAGGTGTCGAAGCTTAAGAATGTCCTCACTATTGTAGAGTTCTGCAGAATCCTCAAATCTCCAGGCAAGCAGAGGTCAACAGGTGAGGCCATGAGGGGAGAAGAAAGGTAATGGATGAAAAGATGTAGAAATAGACACAGACGAAGGGAGAAGAGTGCAAGAACATGGAAGAGTGGTTAGGCATGAACTAGGAGGGGGAGGGTGCTATATATATATACATATATATATAGGGTGCTATATATATATATATATATATTTTATGTTCCACTGTCATTTTGTTCTAAACAAATTACACAATGTATGTCAGTAAAGATTTTCAACTTGAGTATTCGGTTTATCAAGATCAGTTAGTTATTTTAAGATTAGTTGTGTTTGTTTTAGAACCCAGAAAATCCAGAATCCAGAAAATTAGGGATGCAGTGTAAAATGGGTACATGCAATGACAAGGAAATCATTTAAGTTTAAGAGATCCAGAAACACAGCTTTCTTTTTTCCTAGGCCCAACCTCATAAAAGATGGACTGAGTTGAAGTAGATAGACGTCTTGTGGTCTGACCAAAGTATAAAATTCTTGGAGGAAATCACAGACATTGCATCCTTTAGGCTAAAAAGGAGAGCCATGCTTCAGCTTTTTAGTGCATAAATTAAAATCCAGGATCTGTGATGGAGCCCTGCCTGGCGACCTGTTCAGGGCATACCCTATCCTAGCTGGGATAGGTTTCTATTTATCCAGTTCATTTACCCTGAACTGGATAAATGGTTAAGAAAATGGATGGATTGATGTATCTCTGATGATATGAGGTTAAATTTGTGCACGTGGCATGTATAACTTGCACATGTGTGAGGGCACCATTGATGCTGAACAATTAGTCATTCCCAATGAAATAGTGCTGCTGGAAGATTGGTGAACTAGTGACCTCTGGAACAGTAACCAGTATAATCCCACTGCAGCACTATGTGCAAAGTTGCTACCTGCCAAGTCACATGTTTTATGGGCATGTCAATAGCTGTACAATAATATGTACCACCAGCTCTTGCCTCACAACAACAAACCATGCTGTATCACTTTCAATCAATCCATTCAAATTAAGTAAAACCAGTTGTTTCCAAAAAGTCATGAAAGAATTTGGACATCCACACTGACTATTTCTTTAAGCTTTTCAAAAACACATTGTTGAAATACTTGCTAAATCGAGAACATCAGCATTTTGACTGTCAGTCTATTACAGATCTAAACACCACTGAGTGTGTACAGTGTGAGAAGATGTGTGTACATGTAGAGGTGCTTGGATGTGTGCATGTGTAGACTTGTCTCTGGTCTTAAATGAAGTAGGTGGAAGAGTCTTCTCCCTCCTGCTGCCCATCCTCTGCTGTTGGTTCCTGCTCTCTGAAATAATGGATTCTAATTCCTTTCCACAAGAGTGCACCCATCTGCTGGCTTTGGGGGACGGTAAAATCCTCTATCAGTTACAATTATCCCACGGTTGCCGAGGTCTGCGCTGCAAGCGTGTGTGTGACCTATCCACCTCAAGTAGTGCAGGGTTGTTTGAATATTTGCAAGTGCACGTTTGTGTGTATTGTGATGAAGAGGGAGAGCTGGGGAGACAGAAAAATGCTCTCAGTGAAGTGCTGTGTAAGCGTGAGCTGAATCCTTAACCCCACCCTCTGGAACTCCATGACAAATCATCCCGTGGGAATCAACACCAATCCAGTGTAGGTCTGTGCATGAGTGTGCATGTTTCTGCTGGGGCTACGTGTAATGTGTCATATTACTGTAAGTGTGTGTATTTTGTGTCTTTCGCTCTCACCAACCCCAGCACCTACACACAAATTTAAACCCATTAATGTAATGAATCATCCTCTTATTCTGCAGGAAATGGAAGTGGACTTCACCAACTCACCACTGGGGGACAGTAGTAAATCTGGCAAAAGAATAACTGTGTAGCTACTGATAAAATCCAACATTATAAACAGACTGAAAATGTCAAGTTGTCCAAAAGTAATGTTTCTGACGCGGTACAGGCCAGCTTTCAGCAGTTGCACATATCCCTGAGGATTCCTGAAACCCTGAAGCAGAGATTTGTGAAGAGAGCTACACACACACTGCTATTTGGTGGTAGAATTGGGGCTTAATGTATGTAGTCCTGAGTGACAGAATCTGTAGCTGTGGGATTTTGGCCCATCAGCAGAAAGAGATATAGTGGCAGAGACATCCAAGAAGAGGGGACCTGAAGAGAGAAGGGGAAGGCACGCTCTGACAAAACCCCCCTTTGGACGAAAACTCTTTCTCCCGTGTGTGTATTCCCTCTCAACAACCCTGCCTCTTCCCTGAGTCCCCTCTTGCCTATGACAATTCTAAGGTCTGATTTTCTAACATTCATCTTCTTAGACTTTCCAGAACATCTCTGCTGCAGGCCTTCTGTGAGAGTTTATGTAACATATGTGTTTTATTTATGCCTGCCAGTGTGTGTACGTTGTGTGAAGCTAGCTGTGATGTAGGATGTCTAAGATCTGCACTGGTTGCAACAGCAGAGGAGATAAAGTTGGTCTGTGTTTCCCGGCAGTGTTGCAGATTTATCTCTCTGCTTACAGCTCTGGTTTTACTGCCCATCCACCGGCCTCCACTGGCTCCTGTATCTTTTTCCTCTCCCTCCCTATTTCACACTTGCCATAAGGGACCAGCCTCTTTCTGTGCACGTTCTGGCTACCATAAATCTGCCACATTGCCCCATAAAGCTGCTTAGGGCATGGCTCAACAAATATTAAGGAAGAAGAGAATAAATAAATAAAACTAAATAAAAGAAAAACTCTCGTCTGGAGGGACAGACAACTATTCTGCACGCAAAATGGAGCCAGGCTGTAAAATATTTACATCAGTGTCTCTCTGTTTTAGATACTCTGCTGGGAGTCTGTGGGGTCTTACTGCAAGACTTCACACTTACTCTTCTTTCCTCTGTCTTGCTTAGATATCTTCTAGTGTGTCCTGCTTATACTTTCCATTGCTAACAGTAGTACCAAACCCTTGTGCACCATATTATCAGAAGTCAGTTCCCCTGTTTCAATCGCAAGGCGATTGGACAGGTCACATGATGGGAGGCAATTGTCTCTGACTGACTGCAATCACTTTCAGACAAATTGGCAAAGGTTTACAAATAACTGCCATCTAATTTATAAACACAGACAGATTGCCAACACATTGCAGTCAATCTGAGTCAGTCTGCCCAGTGAGTGCAACTTGCCTGAGATGAGTCTGTTTGCAGTAGGGGACTCAAGTCAACTAGTTGCCAACTGGTTGTATTCTGGTTATATTCCTAAATAAAAGCAAGGTTGCCAAGTGTTTATGCCATTTTGGAGTTAAATTGCCATCCTGCAGCAAGTACATCACTATTTGTGGAGGAATTTCTGAATTTCTCTTTCAAATGTATAAGGTTATGGCTGGAGTCTGACTGTAAGTAGTTAATGCAAATTTATGTTTAATGTGAATTTCTGTGTGTGTGTAGACAGCAGCAGATTTGCAGCAGATGACAACAGATTTGCAATTTTTGCCAATTTATCACAGTTAATCACCGTATTATCACAAACAGACTGCATGTAGTTGCCAACTTGACCCCATTCAATCGCACACTGCATGTAATCGCACACTGAGAGCAGACTGACTTTGTCTTATTGCTTTTTTAACACCATCTTGATGCAACAAAGTTGTTTTGAAGGCAGCAATTGACTGCAAGTGGTTTCAGACCTGGTCCCCATCTTCAAAGCAAAGCATTTCAAAGGCAAAGGGATTGCAAGTTCATTGTACACGGTTTCAATAATTTTGATCATGCCACATTCTCTAATGACTGTGACAGTAGTGAGATGGACTGCATTTCAAACTAGGGATGTTAGTGTTTGAGAGATATGCATGTATTTATCAGGCATAGAGGGTTTAACAAAAAAATGAATCATATTAAATATAGGATCCAGATTTTTTAGGAGCTTGAGCCATACCAGAGTCTAAAACCAGAATATTTCAATCTATGCTCCACCAATTTAGACCATTCTCCTTTTAAACAATTTTCTTTCAAAGTTTCTCTCTCTCTCTCTCTCTCTCACACACACACACACACACACACACAAGAGAACACACTCTATAATGCACTTACAGTACTCACACAGCAAACATAAGAAGGAACTGACGTGAGGCTTTAAATATCAGCGAGTCACTTTTGAGGGTGAAGTCTTCCCTCAAAATCTCACTGGAATCAAGGTAGAGACAAATGAGACAAATAGCTGAAGGGCCGACATTGTGCAACCTGTTCATGCATGGGTGTGAGTAGGCTGACATGTGAGGCTGTGCCTGTCAGTTTATCAACAGCAGCAATTTTTCACTCTTGATCAGCCAACCGTGGACGCATTTTAAATTAACTACCTGCATTCCAGTAGCATCAGATGGAAGACAAAAGCCAAGCACTCAATGAATCACTGCATCTTCTTTGTTTTTGTCCTCACCCTGTCTTTCTGTCAGATACTCTTCCAATCCTTTTCTGCTTTTCAGACCCCTCAGTCTTGTCTGACCGGCTTCAGCATGACAGACACATTAGCCATTCATAGAGCGGCAAGCACCATGTGGACAACGGACTGTGCCCAGAAATCAAGCAATATGTTGTCACAGAAAAAAAACAAACAAACAAACCAACCACACTCATATACTCCCTCACGCACGTACGCACACACGGTTGGTCCATTGTGACCCCACGTCAAAGAAGACAAACAACGGCAACAACAAAGTGGCCGCGTCTCCATGCGGCAAGCCAGCGTATGGATCCCTGGCACCATATGGGCTCTCCATTGTTGACAAAACAGCCTAAGGGACATTAGCGCCGACAATTTGCATATGTGGCAAACACTTATACAATTGTTTTCTGTTTTGCTGTTTTCCCAGCGAATAAGAGAACCATCATCAATCTGCGTTCAGTGACTGAAGGTGTGCTGGAGAGGATTTGTAAAGTTATCCATTTACTTTCATTTAGAAATGACAGAGATAACACTAAGTGCAGCAGGAAGAAATCCCATGAAGATCTTACCTAGCTGAAGCTCCATGTTGCTAATCTTGTTTTCCGAGGGAAACAGGATCTTTGGTGGCTTGTCAGTGAAAGGAGCTGAAAAAGAAAAAAGGCACCATTAATATATGGTACAAGAGAAATCAAAAATACAAGCAAGCTTTTTTTTTTTTTTAAGTATTTCTGAATGAGCTATTTTCAGTTTGTTCCCAATGTCCTCATGTGCATTACATAGATTTGTCTTCTATTTTTTTTTTTCTAGTAAAGAAATGCCCATCCCCTTTTCTATATTGAACCTATTTCCTCTTACTCTCCCAACTTCAGTCTTTGCATTTTGACCATGGTTTAATTTATCTACCCTATCTCTAATCAGAAATGAATGACCACTTTGCCTAGAACACTCCACAATTTAATCTATATCATTGCTAGATATCTGATAAACGATGATGAAGTGTATGTGTAGCTAAGAAACTCCACAGATTAATTTGTTCAAGATAGATTGACAATTGGTTAATGAACTGCCAGGTCTTATAAAACTGAATAAACTAAGAAATGAACTCTTTTAACCACACATATTTGTGCTCCCACACAGGAAGTGCAACCCTGGGACTAAACTGTTTTTCATGGAGCAGCTATGTGGGAGCCTGCCTAAGATCCACTGCAAGCCGAGTAAACACTATTTACAAAATATTAACAAGTTTAGTTAACATCTACAGCTACATAACAAACTCTGGTTTGTGACTTTACACACAGATGTAGCAGTGTGTAAAAAGTGACTAGTTGTTTTGATCTACACTATGAGAATATGGCCTGTAAAAGACTACATTCAACACTGGAACCACAGTTCTTCACAGATTGGCTCAATGATGCCCACGCTACAGTGGAACCACCAGCTGATAAAGCAGCACACCAAGAAGCCTCCTCTCTTTCATGGACTGGTGGGCATACATAGGTACACGCCTATGCACATGGCCTCTTAACTTTATCAGTGTGCATTTACTGACTTGGTTTAATCAAAGTGCTTTATTGCTGTGATCTGTTTTCGTGGTTAGGTTGTTGTGCATATATATAGTATAAATCTGCTGTGCAAGGCCGTCCTCTTTGGAATGCCAGATCATGTGTCACTTTGTATCGTTTGTTCTCTTTTCTCTTTAGGGTTAAAGGGCTGAAAGACCAGGAAGAGGGGGTCTTGTATGTACCTGACTAAAATGTCACAATAAAGCAGTGGAAAACTTCAAAAAAAAAAAAAAAAAAGTAAGTGTTTTTGCTTTTTTTATGAACAAATGCCTACAAACTTACACAGTCACACAGCGGAGAGATGCCCAGTACACCCACAGTGTGATACTTGATACTGGAGCAAAAAGCAGTTTGAATTCATTGCTGCAAAGGACACTGGCAATGGCATAATGAAGGGAATTTTTCATTATAGTTATGGTTACTTTAGTGTGTACATTAGGACAGTATAGGACAATACATGCCTTTGTCTTCCTATACATCCCTCTATGCTTGTTACAACTGTCCTTTTGATAAAGGACACAAAGCTTTGCATTTTACAGCATTCCAAATCTAATCTGCAAGTGTATGACACATTATGTGTTACTGTTCAACATTATCTAAAAATATATTTTTCAGTGTTTGAGATTTTCTAGCATAATTGAATACGGTCACATTCTTAAAGCTGCATGTGTGTGCACAATTTCTGTGGGCGTGTTAGAGCCAGTAGAGTGTCCCACAGTCCAGCTCTAAACCCATGCACTCTAACCGCAGCTGCTTGTCCTGTTTGCTCCTAATCTGGAAATTCCACCTTTTGTGTACCCTGAGTGTAAGACACTCTGCTATTTCACACGAATCCACCATTCTTTTTTGTTTGCTGCATCTAATGTGAGTTGAATTATAAGCATGCATTTTTTGAGAATGAGTTGGTTTTTTTTTTTTTCACTGTGAAAATGTTTCCCTTGTATTTATGTTGTGAGTTGTGCTTAAATTGTTTTGGACCTCAGATCTTATGTTAAACATAATTTATGTGGAACATGCTAAAAATTCTCGCATTATGGCCACAGCAAATGTTAATTTGATGATTCACTTTTAAACTTTCATATACCAATATTCTTCAGCAGTTTGTGTAACTGCCTTTCTGTTTGTGCTCCCCTGCATGGAAAAAGGACAGTCTCAAGTCATGGACAAACACGTATCCTTTCTCTCCCAATTTAAAAAAAATGAAAGTTCTGTGTGGTTGGTCATCCAGTTACAACTCTGACACATTTAGTTGTTGCCATGCCATTACATCATAAGAAAAAAACTGTGGCATATTAAGCGCATTATACCCCACATTTCTCTGCTAGCAAGCATGACATGTTTGATATCATCCTAGAGTCTAACATTTCTTTTCCTGTACTCAAATGAGTACAGAACTCTGCCATTCTGATGGCTTTATATTATTCATGATGCTAATGATAAAAATGGGGTTATCTGGAATAAAACAGTTTGATATACACAATATTAAAACTGACAGGTGCAATGGATAACATTGCTCCCTTTATTGCAGTGCAATGTTCTGGTGGGAAACCTTAGGTCCTGGCATTCACGTGGGTGTTTTTCTGGCATGTACCGGTACCTAAATGCTGTCTCAGACCAAGCAGATCACCTATACGGCAACAGTATTCTCCAACTGCAGAGGCCTCTAACCGTGCCCAGCTGCACCATAAAAAACTGCTTGGGAATTGTGGAAAATACATGACAAAGAGCCTGAGATGATGATCTGGCCTCCAAACCCTCGAGATGCCAGTTTGATTAAGGATCTGTGGGTTAAATGTGGAATATGTCCCACAGGATCCAAAAAGATCTGCTGCCAAAATCCTAATGCCAGACAACATAGGACATTCTCAGGGGTCCACAAGAAGGACCTAAACAATTGTAGGTAGGTGTATATCACTGTATATTGTAGATCACAGTGTATAGTGATCTGATTGTATTTTATTTTTTAGTAAGTCTGACAGAGTATTTAACCACATTAAGCACTGCTGTAAATAGATGCAGAGACCAATCAAGCACATTTTGTACAATCAAATGCACTAAAAATAATTATGTATTTCCTAAACTAGATGAAAAAAACCTTACTGAATACAATACCACCAACTACCAGCAGATTTTCAGGCATTCCTAATAATTTTAAAGGGAATTTGTGAAGCTGGCTTATTCAGGCCAGTTTGTAGTCCTGTGTATTTATTAAGATGTTTAAGTGACGTCTTGTCTGAAGCAAAGCACATGGTCTTGTTAAGTTAAAATTTTGTCTTACCATGTTCAACAATTACTGAAAGACATGTTTATGTGATGACACACAGACCGAAGTGTAAATATCTTTTCTGTTTTTATCTTTTTTTTGGCTCAGATATAACACCTGCTGATGTGTAAATACTGACAGAGAAGCACTGTGACATCTATGAGAGGGGCGGTCATGGGCTTTTAGGCACGACTGTTTGCACTGTTAATAGGTAATCACACAGCACAAATTACACTGGATACTGATACAGTTTTAATTACATATCAAACTGCTATACATAATTACACAATGGGTGATCCTATAGCTAATTATACACTGGGCAAACAAATGAGGACAAGCTGTGTATGGGAGACGAAAGTGAAAGCAGATGTGGTAAGAACTCATACAGGAGGAAAACATCAGTAGGCTGAGAGGTAATGCTGGTTTGACAAAGAAAAAAGGAAACAAGAAAATTCATAAAGCTAAAGTAAAAAAGATATGAAACATGCCCTCTTCATTTTGGCATGCTACACTTGCTTCTGAAAATCTCATTATCTTAATTACCATTCCTTCATGGGAAATACATCAATTATCATGGGCTAGGAGGGGGACACCATTTAAAATGTGGAGGAGAGGGAGCAACTCCTAACAAAGGAAAGAGTCTCTGTTTGCCAGTAAAAGAAAACGAAATCAAGCAATCATAGATATAAAAGGTAATTAAACATGCAAATAGATTAGCTGATGGGTTGTTAATGCAATGACAGGCTGTATGAGCATCATGACAAAAGAATCAGATGATTTATGTATTTGTTTTATAAAAGAGGTTTTTAGATCATGTGCTTTATTTTCGAGAGTAAATTAAGCTTGTATTTCAACCAAAGTATCTTCTATTTCAAAATACATCTTAAAGAACAGATTCTGTTTAAATCCCAATGAAAAATAACTCCTGATCCAAGAACAATTTGGCAAGCTTTTGGTCAGATTTGTACTATAATGCTTTGTGATGGCTGCAAATTCTGATTGCAGATGCCCAAAATCACTATGTGGAGCTTTGGAGTTCTTGAAGTGCACTGGAGGTTTTTTGATCTGGTGCTCTCAGACAAGGATGAAGTCTCACACATGCACATGAGTGATATATTGCACACTCCAATCAAATGTGTCACACTATTCCACGAATACATGTGAAGGTAATGTGAGAAGATATACTGCCATGCACAAGCAAAGAGGGTAGAAGTTTAGTAAACATAGAAACGATGCTATTTTCTTTTTTTTCTTTTTTTTTTGTCTTTGCATAGTGGATAGATATAGTGCATTTGGATGAGGAACCTCTTCCACAGAAAAGTAGCATTATTACATTTCTAACTGGCCATGCATGACACTGTCCCAACCAATGAGGACATTTTTTTTCCTATAACAAAAATGACACTTAAACATGTAAGGAGGAGAAAATGGAGACCGCACCATCAATCCTACAGTTACTGCACATCCCTCTTTACCTTTTGAACCACAGCTCCCCCACAAAATCAAACTCTGAGAGGAAATTATTTTAAGTTTACATAAAATGTTAGATGGCCTGTTTGCGTATGAGCAGAGTAAATGTCTCCTGGGTGAACTTGTGTCTTTAGGGGGACCAGAATGGCTGACCTGGTATGCTTGTGCAAGTTTTATTTTCTGAGATCGATGATTCACTATAAAACACCGATGTCCCCAAGGCAGAAAGGTTGTCTGTTCTCTGCAGCAAATCAGGCTGAATTAATTTTAGGAGGTGACACAAAGCATCTGTAATAAAAGCTTTGCAACAACATGGCAATAGGAATGTAGTCCATTTAATTTATATATACTTTACAACTTGTAACATAACTTGTAGAAAATAAATGAGGCCCTGCTTATGCCTAATTGTTTGAAAATGCATGATACAGTGTCTAAAATGGGAAGCAATTTAAAACATGGCTGGGTTTGTGTTTTGTATATTTTCCTAAGATGCTTTGACACTACAGTCAGTATGAAATAATGACACTGCATAACTGCAAACAGGTATTAAGATCCATTTAAGAGGACCAAATAAATCTTTGGGTGTCTGTGTGTGACGGCCTACATGTGAATACATTAACATAGCATGGGACTTTGTGGATGTAAGCTTTGTGATCAGTCATCCACAATCACATTTGTGCTTGGTGGTAGAAAAGCTCACTGGACTTTCCAGATGGATTAT
>VVAS01119589.1:13799-24904 GCA_015103295.1 Ptychochromis oligacanthus
ATAAACTGACATTTTATTGTGTAACGTTGGGGGGGCAATATAACTGGCCAAAACAGTCTCCTGCTACAGCGATACCAGATGTTTCTTCTAACTGCTACCTCTGTTCTCACCGGTCATGTGTGTTCACAGTAGTTATAGGCACATGTTAGTGTGTGGCACTCGTGCGTTGCTCGTCAACTTTGCTCCATTTTATGATTCATCTTTGATCCTCTGTCGTTTCTTTCGTTTCTCACTGCATGACCAAGGAGGTGACTTTCTAACCTCCAGCTCCTTCTTTCCTCCAGTACTGTTCGGGATAACCTCCATTTCTGCATCAAGAACACGCCCTAAAACCACTCCCAACAGGCTCGTACGTGACCTTTGCACTGCTGCATCCCCCTCACCCTCTCCTGCCCTCTCCCTCCCCGTACATTATGGATTCTGCAGCAGCCCCTCCCACTGGATCGGCTGTGAGAAGACCTCTCTCTCCAGCCACATCTCGTAGCTGTAGTGGAAGTCCTCGGGCAGCTCCACGCGCTGGCCCAACACGCTCTGCAGGCAGTTGTCTACGGGCGTGAAGTCTCCGTTCTTGTTCTTGTCGTAGCGGCGGCTGTTGAACTTCTCAATGCTCTCCCGCAGGGCGCACTCCTCGGCCTGGAAGTCCCACGGCCGTGCGTCGATATCTGGGATGTTTACACAAATGCATTTTACCTTGTTTTTTTTTTTTTATATAATTTTTTGTGTGTTTTTTTCTTTCCATCTTCTACCATTTCCCTCTCTTTTTGCTTCTATCCATCTTTCCCTTTCTCTAACACTCATAGTGACAGATCACTTGCACTCCCGTGAGGGATGGTGACCCTGAAAAGTCCCCCCCATCCTTGTTGCTATAGCAACACAATCCAGACAGTTTGTCATTGGCTGCTGGAGTACTGTATTTCACTCACACACAAACATATATGAGGATACAGGAATCACGCAACCAGCTGCATAAACACCCATGTACATGCAGTAATTATTATCCTGAACTTACATGTTTTCACAGCCTTGGGTAAATTTATTCATTATGCTGCAGTCTCTGTTCTGCTCATCAGCTCTGACTGAGGATAGAGGTGGACTGCTGGGGCTAATTAGCTCCATGACCACTTCATTTAGGAAGATCTAAACTGCTAAACTGAGTTGTGACAAATAAGGGCCAGAGTGTATTCTGAGCAGCACTGCAGGATATTCCTAATTTAATCTGAGGCTCTCCTCTCTTTAACAGCCTGTGAGACTACTATTTTTTAAGCTGCACTTGACAATAACACACTTGTCTTATCACCATAAAGCACATTTTAAAGCTGTCCCAGCTGTTCCAAATAAGATGCTGTTTGAGAAAAGGTTTTTTCTTCATTTTGTCTTGTATTTTTAATAATACTTTACTGGTTGCATAAACAGTTGTTTATGCAATCAATGCCTTATCATAGACAAGTTGACACATACTGATATTTCTTTGGAGCATAATGCAGAAAAGATGATTATAGAAATGCTGCCGTCACGGTGTTTGTCCAGCAGAGTGTGCCACATGTGCTCAGCACTGCCTGCAGCACATGTAGCAGAGAGGCATCAGAGCCCAATGGTGCAGTCAAATTCCTTCTTCACTTAAGTTATGGTACTTTTATGGTCTACATACACGGTATGTGTAGTATACATAAAGAATATTTGTTGATATATCTATAAAGGAATATTTTTTCTGGGTATCGGCCCCAAAAATCCTGTGTCAATTTCAGTGCTTTGGCACTCCCCTTGACAGAATATGGAATCATTTTTTGTGTTTTTCATGTCAACGGAGATATTGTTCAAGCAAAAGCGGAAAAACACCCATTCTAAAAGAAATACCCACATACATGTGGACACAGCTTATGAATCTGGTTCTGCAAACTGTTATTTACCGTTTCCATAGGCCCAGTCATCATTGAGCCTGTGGCGGACCTTCTGGTAGATTGCCGACATAGTCTTCATGTTGCTCTTCCTCCACTGGCGGCCCAGGTACTTGGTCTGAATCTTGAGCAGTTTGAGAACGTAGAGCTGCATCATGGCCTGCTTCACCTTCAAAGCCCTCTTCAGGATGGGGGCAGACTTGAAAACAACCAGCATCTGAACCAGGAATGAAAATGAATGGAAAGATGTTCTGGCTACTGGAGGCATCTTGCAAACTAAATGTCCCAATATAAAGACATTGAACTCAGATGGAAGCTCTGACCTAAGGCTTCTTCATGAGAAGCAGACTAATGTAGAATTACACACCATGGTCCTAGAGTGTTTCCACTTGGTCAGCTTGTTCAGGATTCTCAGCAGATTGATGCAGGAAAACAGATTCCTCCAGCAGAACTGACTGCTGTCTCCGGCTTCCTGAAAACACATCAAGGAGACGCTGTGCTCGTAATGACACAGGGGCCAATACATTCTTAGCTGACTTTTATTCAATGAGGCTCAATTAATGTGACTCACCAGGCTCTCAGCTGTAAGCTCAGGCATCTCATGGACCACACAATGAGGAAAGTCCAGTACACATATACTACAGTGTGAAAACACAGAAAGACACCAAAAAATTGACAAGAGCATCACATGAATCTCCCGAATCTGTATGAACCTCCTTGAGGTAATAACACTGAATAGATGCTTGTGCGACTGACCATAGGTGGAAATAGTGAGGTGAATGGTCATCTCAGCTGTGTTTGTCTGACAGCATAACAAATCCAGTGGTGCTTTTTACTGAGTGTTGCAGGGTAAGACAAATTGATCCTACCTGTTTTTGGCACTGATGTAGGACATGATGTTCTGGTTGAAGAACTTGAGGATGAGTGGGATACAGTTGGCAAACACCAAGTGCTGGGAGACAATCTCAAACTGCAGGAAAAGAGGAGGCGGCGGTGAGGAATAGTCAGAGAGTTTGGCGGTCTGGAAAAGAGCCATGGCTGAAAATGCAACTGTTACATTTGGTCTAATAAATAAAAAACAGCAAATAATAATAATAATAATAATAATAATAATAAATAAGTTTTGTGCTTCTGTTCTTTAGTTGAAATTCTTATGTTGTGCTTTTTCAGACAAGGTACAGGACTTAAACTTAAAAGGATGCGAGACAAAAAAAATAGTTCAGTATCACTGATGTGTGTGGAAAAGGTCAAGAGCCAAGGAGGTTGTTTCTCCTGATGCTGAACCGACATAATTCATCATTAATGCAGAGTCTGTGTGGTTCTCAAATACTGCAAAATCGATTTGACTTCCCACTGTAGCTGCAATCTGCTCCCCCCCCACCCCTTGCGTCTGCATGTAATCTCCTTTTGTGGCAGCAGAGGGAGCTGTCATTCTAACTTTACAGAGCAGCCTTTTAACGCTTTGAACGTTCCTTCTGAGCAACAGAAAAATTCTGCGTCCCTGTCCCCATCCCACTGAACCAACAAAACACTGAGATGTTAAGCTCTTGAAATGGGCTTAAATCCTCTCTACAGATGCATTTTTTCTGTTTTATGTCCTCGCTGAGATGAAGTCCAACTGTAAGTCTACCAGGCTGAGTAATGAGGTTGTGAGGCTGCAAAATGTGTGGGGAGGAGAGGAGGATGAAAGGAAGTACGTAATGGCATGCTTGACCGGTTAATCGAGTGGAGGATTGGGGAGGTTACCAAGGGGCAGTGTACGGATTTTTGTAAGAGGAGAGAAAGATAGTAAGGTGAGGTGTCTGTAGCAGGGCACAGAGGAGGTAAGTGTGTGTGTGTAACCTGATAGATGTGGTTGAGTTTGAAGTGCTTGAGGAGCAGCAGCAGCAGAGCAGAGATGGCCTTGACGATGATTTCCTTGTGACGGTTAACGTCAATTCCCAGCTTCATACTCTGAAGGACTGTGATACTAAAAGACACACAAAACAGAAACTAACTGTAAGGCCTCTGGGTTTTTAACAGTATAACGACTTGTCTCAAAAGGTGACAGGCAGAGAAGAAAACAGACCTGACTTGGAAACAAGCATTTATCCTGATTAATTTGTTGGTTTTCGAGCAACTGTAGGCAAACAGCTGACGGGTGTATAATTTCTTTTAAGACTTATTTTTGGCATTTTTTAGCCTTTATTTTTCCAGGACAGGAAAACCTGGAGAGTGTGGGGGGAATGACATGCAGGGAATGGTCTGGGGTGGACTCGAACCCAGGCCCCTGCAGTGCCTTCGGCAGCCAGGTGAGCTATTACAGCGCACAAGCACACAATTTCAAAACGAGCTGAAAACAGTGGAGTTCAGCCATGAAATTATCAGACAAGGTCTTTTTTTGAGTAGGTGTTTCTTATTCTTTTGGCATCGGGGAAACTGTCTTTCCTTTCACTGGTGTGTCAGCGAGTCTCAAACAGAGCCGTCCCACAGACCACAAACAACCCACAAGTAGTGTATTTCCAACAGTGCTCCGACAGCCAAGAAAATTTATAAGAAAAGAAAGCTTGTCTTCCCAAGTGATTAGACAAAAATAAAAATAAATCAAATATAAACAGCAGTGAAAAGACGCTCCTGAGAGGATTTGTTTTTTCACACTGCATCTTTTTTTAATTATTGCTTAGCAATTAGTTGCTAAAGTGTGTTTATTCTACAAAATTGTTTGCTCTAAATATCACTCTAGATATCTAGAGCACCATAAAAAAACCCCAAAAAAACAGCACCACAGGGAGGACAAAAACAAAAACAAAAAAAAAACAAACAGTCAAGGATCCCAGCAGTCTTTCTGCAGTACTTACGGCATCTCCTCAGGCAGCACATCGGCCAGGATGTTGATGGAGTCCGTTTTGGCTTTGGAAGTCGGAGCTGCAGCAAGCAGCAGCTTCAGGAGGGCAATCTGACACAGGAAAAAATAAAATAAAATAAAGCAAAACATTACACACAAAGGATTACAAATACAAAAATGTACAAGATTATAAAAAACAAACAAACAAAAAACCGCCACTATATATAAACTTTGAAACCTTTTTGACCTAAACTTAGACTTGAATTCAGGCTCTTTCCTTTTTTATCTCTATAAAACACATTCCATATAATACAATGTGATGTCATTTTAGTTTCCATGATCAAAAAAAAGCAGAGATTGTGGTGAAAGAGACAGGATCAAATATCCTTTATTGATCCGTGCAGGGAAGCTCATTCTGCTTTAAACCCATTAGTATAAGAAGCAGTCAGCAGCTATCGTGCACTGCCTGGGGACCAACTCCAGGTGTAAGCCAGTGACTTAGTCAAGGGCATAATGACAGGAGAGAACATGCACACTCCACACAACAGAGAAGGCCCTCCCCTCTTGCTGCGAGCCACCGTACTAGATTATTGAAGATTTAATGAACTAGTTTTATTAAACAAAGAGCAATAACACCGGTGAGAATTTAATTATGAGATACTCACCACGTACTGTGACAGGTTGGGAAGCATTCCCAGGTACAGCATCTCTGCTGGTGTGTCCTCCACTTCCTCCTCACCCTGTCATATCACACGCACATACGGTGTAAATTCAACATTCACAGCACGGAGTGTTCGTTACACGAGCATTTAATTCTTTATTCTAACGTAAAGCTAAAACATCTAAAAAGGGCCGTCACATGACACTGGCAGGATTACGGAAACTAGAGGCAAACACGTGACGTGATCACACCCAGCCAGTAGAGTATTCAGTAGTCATTACTACATAACATGATTGCATAAGTTCTCAGTACTGGGCTGAACCAGACCTATATTCACTATCGAGCTTAGGCTTGATCTCAACTACACACCTGGAACGTTTTGTGATGTATTTTGCACGGTTCTGATGCTATCATGTTGACAAAATCTGTCCACAGGCAGACATGAGCGACTGGTATCTACTCAAAACTGCCTTTGTGTTAGTGCGAACTAATGGAAAGGCAGTGTACAGCATTTTAGTTTTGGGATCACATCATTCCTTCACCTGCTGGCTTCATCTGCCCTGACTGAGGTGATGCTTCGGAATTACTGGTTGATTTATGTGCACCTACTGTCACAAGCTTTGGGTAGTGACAGAATGAATAAGATCATGGACACAAGCACCAGGTATCAACTTCACAGGTGTCTGGAATCACCCTCAGAGATAGGGTGAGGAGCTCAGTCATTCAGAAGGTCCTCAGAGTAGAAACCACTACTCCTTTTATGACAGGGGCAGGTTGATTTGATTTAGGCATCTGACTCTAGGATGCCTCTTAGATGAGGTGTTTAGGGCATTTCCAGCTGGGAGGAGATCCTGGGAAGGACCCAGTACTTCCCCTTGGAAGAGCTGGAAGCGGTGGATGGGAAGAGAGAGGTCTGGTTACCTCTGCTAAGACTGCTGCCTCTGCAACCGGGAGAAAATTATGAATGGCTGGATGGTTGGATCGAAGGAGTTTAAACAACAATCAGCACAACATTAAAAAGACTGACATCTGAAGTGAATAATATTGATCATCGTGTTACAAGGCAACATTCTGCTGGGAAACTTTGGGTCCTACCATTCATGTGCATGTTACTTTGACTTGTGTCACCCATCTAAGCATTTAAGCACATAGCAAAGGCTCATCACAACACCAGAGGCTTTCCCCAGCAGGACAATGTAGCCTACTACACTGCAAAAACAGCTAAAGACTTCAAAGCTACCAAGACCACAATGTGTTTAGGTGTCTGCAGGATGCACCAGAGTAAATCAGATACATGGAGGCCCCAACTTCCCTTTGACAGACACCACAGGACAACCCCAGAGCACCCATAGATATGCTTTAATGGGCCAGCTGTTGCAGTGGCACAAGGGGGACCAACAGGTGATTTTAGTGTTGTAGCTGATCACTGGTCACTGGACAGTGATCTTATGGACAGATTTTGGCAACTGTACAAGATACAGTCCTAAAACTTAACAGATGTTTAGCTGAGAAAGAGTTTGAGCTCACAATAGGTATACTGAGTATAGGTTGTGGCTGTGGCTCAGGAGGTAGAGCAGGTCATCTACTAATCGGAAGGTTGGTGGTTCGATTCCTGGCTATTCCAGTCTGCTCCAGTCTGCATGCCAAAGTATCCTTGGGCAAGATACTGAACCCCGAGTTGCTCCCGATGCGTTCATCGGAGTGTGAATGTGTGTGAATGTTGGATAGAAAGCACTTACGTGTAGAAAAAAGTGCTTGTAAGAATGTGTGTGACTGGGTGAATGAGGCTTGTGGTAGATCATAAAAAGCACTTTGAGGGCTCAAACCAGAGCTGATAAAGCGCTATATTTAAGAACCAGTCCATTTACCAGGTTGACAGAAAGGGTACTTTATGCCCCTGTCACACTTTCTTTTTCTTTTTTTTATGTATTTGTAACTCCCCATGTGAGGTATCTGAGGTGCATGAGTCTAATATATTTGAAGATAGGCATGGTCAAAGAAATCATTAGAGTTGTGACTGGTCTCTTGTAAAACTTGGTAACATTGCTGACCAGAGTCAATGGACAGTGCTGCAGCTCCTCTTCCCTTTTGATCTGGACTTCAGCAATGGACACATACTTGTGCTAGAGAAAAGGGAAAAAAAAACCGTATCAGAATAAGTGTTAATTAGCATTGCCAACTGACACCCAAAGCCGTATTGGTCTGCATAGCTAAGCATCCCAGTCTGTTCAAAGAAGGTGATATGGATTTTTTTTTAAGTGGGATGGCAACTTCAGGGGGATCCAGCAGTCTGGGAGTAATGATTAGGAGAGACTCTATCCACAAGGAAGTGGATAAAGGGCATTTAGAAATGTGAATCTGTGTAATAATTAATTAATAAGTCAAAAAACATAGAGAAGTACTGTGCAAAAGTCTTGAGTCACCCCTAATTTCTATATATTTTGCTAAGAAAATGGGAAATAGGTGCAGCAATTTATTGAAACATGTGCAAACATACATGGAAATATATAATATATAAGGCAAACACAGAGTTTGTACAATTCAAATACTGCTTGAAAGTCAGTATTTGTTGTGACCACCTTTATTCTTCAACACAGCCTGAACTCTCTTAGGCAAGCTGTCTTGTCATTTCTTTAATTAGTCTTCAGGAATAGTTCTCCAGGCTTCTTGAAGGACATTCAAAGCTCTTCTTTGGATGTTGGCTGCCTTTTGTTCTATTTTCTGTTAAGATGATCCCACACTGCTTCAATAATGTTGAGATCTGGGCTCTGGGGAGGCCAACCCATGACTGATAGTGTTCCATTGTGTGTTTTTCTATCCAGGTATGGTTTTACTGAATTGGCAGTGTGTTTGGGATCACTGTCATCATGAAAAACGAATGTTTGCCAATCAGAGGGTTTCCAGATGGTATTGCATGGTGGATCAAAATCTGACGGTACTTTTCTGTGTTCATAAGTTGTTCATCAATTTGAACAAGATCCCCAATAGCACTGGCTGAAATGCAGCCCCAAACCATGACAGAGCCTCCACTGTGTTTTACAGATGGCTGTAGACACTCACTGTTGTACCTCTCTCCTGACCTCCTGCGTACATTGATTACGATTTGAACCAGACATTTCAGATTTGGATTCATCACTCTATAAGATCTGTAATTTGACATACCTCAGCCTTTTCTCCCTGTTTCCCTTCCTTAAGAATGGCTTCTTGACAGCCACCCTTCCACTGAGTCCATTTCTGATGAGGCTTCAGTGAACAGTAGATGGATCAGATGTATCTCTCAGGTCCTGTTTCAGGTTTTTGCTGTATTTTTTTTTTCTAGTTCTTAAGGACATCACTTTCAGATACTGTTCATCTTCTGTAGATATATTTTTAGGCCTGACACCTTCTTTTGCCCTCCACTTGTCCAGTTCACTCAAATTTCTTAAGGACACACTGCAAACAATACTGAAATTGCCAAGTTTTCGGCTAATAGCTCTTTGTGTAATGTGTTTTTGCAACGGGCTTCTAGTAACAAAGTGCCTAAAGATACAATTTAAAATTGGTTCTTGGCTAAGTTGTCTGTTATTTGTAGGCATAATGCTTGAGTTTGGTGCTGTTCGTTTTCTATGCTTGAATGATTTATAGGTTAGGGTTAAGTGGCTTACCAAACAAACAAACAAAAAAATAATTCCTCTGAAAATAATCTGGACTGAAAATGAGTGAAAAAGCAGCCAATGGTTGAAGAACATCTTTGAAAGTCCTTCAGAAAGCCTGGAGAACTATTGCTCAAGACCACTAAAAAATTACAGGCTCCTTGGAAGCAAAATATAAAGAAACGAGGAGTGACTCAAGACTTTTGCACAGTACTGTATAATCAGTGATTTCCACACTCACCTGTTTAAGAGTCTTGACACTCTCATGGATGGGTCTGGGTAAGCCCACCAGGGTTTCTGTGTCACTATAAAGCAACGAACAGTTACACTTAGTTGAAAGAAGAAATAGTCAAAAAATGATATGAGGATATTTTACAGGCTCAGATGAAACACCTACTCTCCCAAAGTAAAACCGATGAACTTGTTCCTACTGGTCTCCAGGAAGTGCTCGATGTCTTTCTCCCTAAAGATACACAGAAGTCAGATTTTAGCCAGTTTTCATAGGAGCACAAATATGCGCGCACACCCACACAAACACGCACATCCAAGAGCACAGCATACTGCATCAACTCTCTCAAATCTCATCAGTCACACTGTGTGCTGCTGCTCCCCGTGAGAAGGGTTAAGAACCTCCTACTGATCAGCCTTTAATCACCACTGTATGATGCACCACTCTGATCGAAAAAACATAGAAATGAGAGCACTTAATGATAACGCTCACTTAAAGAGAAGGTTTTCTGAGGATAAATGCAGGGCTATAAAGTGTTTGTGTCCTCTCTGAGATGCATTATTCATCATCAGCAGCAGCAGCACCCTGCAGAGACACCAAAGCTCCTATCTGGAATACACAGATGGAGAGCATATTGCTGGATGATAGTGAGGAGATTTTTTTTAAGATCTACTTTTAACTTGTCAAATGGTGGCACAGAACCAGGGTGGGAAACTGACACCAGCTGCCAGCCAAATTTTATTAAGTCCTGGCTGAAGGTTTCTGTACTCTAGTGGTTACCAGGGCAGGAAACCAAGCAGTCCTTTTGAGGTTTTGTGGAATAAAAGCCAAATGGCATTAAAAATTTGCCATTCTGTGGTCATTTCATGTGCAGGAACACCTTTCTGACTTTTAGGATGGTGTGTAGTGTAATTTAACTAAAGGGAGCTTTTTAAAGTGCTTTTACAATATGAAGACACAGGCATATAAATAACTGCAGGCTACGAATTGCTCCAAAATCAATTTACCAGTATTTTACAATTTTACAGTAAACAGATGTTTATTAACCTGACTTTAGGGGCCCAGGGAAGACCTTTGGGGAAGTTGACCCTCTCTGCTGGTGGTCTCAGAGGAGGCGGTGGTGGCGGTGGCTGGATGATGACATCGCGGTCCAGAGGGTCCACCTCACCCTCAATGCCACTGTCTGTGTCCTCGGGGTCCTCCTCTTCGTCCCGGGCGTCATCGTTCTTAAAGGGGTCCCGCTCATTGTACGTGTCCAAGCTGTCCTGCTTGACTAGGGGCTGGGAGAGAGAGGGGAGAGGGGGTCAGCTATGCACATACTGGGCAACCAAGGAGTAAACAGCCCATCCCAATTTAAGGGCATAATAAATTCCAGTGGTCAAATACCAAAACCAAAAAGTGAAGTGAAGTAGGCTAAAAGATCTCAAAAAACAACACATCATGCCACGATCTAAAGAAACCAACAAACAGAAGAGAAACAAAATTACTGACATCTATCAGTCTGGAAAGGGTTACAAAGCCATTTCTAAGGCTTTGGGACTCCAGTGAACCACGGTGAGAGCCATTATCCACGAATGGAGAAAACTTGGAACAGTGGTGAACCTTCCCAGGAGTGGCCGGCCTAACAAAATTACTCCAAGAGCTCATCAACAACTCATACAGGAGGTCACAAAAGAACCCAGAACAACATCTAAAGAACTGCAGGCCTCACTTGCTTCAGTTAAGGTCAGAGTTCATGATTCAACAATAAGAAAGAGACAGGGCAAAAATGGCGTCCATGGGAGAGTTCCAAGGTAAAAACCACTGCTGAACAAAAAGAACACAAAGACTTGTCTCACATTTGCCAAAAAAACCCATTTTGATG